>PVJA010016436.1:0-22221 GCA_004027025.1 Myocastor coypus
TATCTAGCTGTCCTCCCTGAAGCCTCATGTGTTCACAGGTGGGGCTTTTGGCAGTGACTGGACGGTGGATGTGAATATGGATTAAGGGTGTGATAACTGGATTGTCCCCTAACTGGATTGGTGCCCTCTGAGTGTGGCTAGGTGAATTTATTGGAGAGAAGACCCACCCAGGATGTGAGTGGTGCTAACCAATAAATAGCCTTATAGCCTGAACAGAGCAAAAAGGCAACTGCAGAAGGAAGGCTGCTGGTTGCTGCCTCCTGCCTGCCCTGCCACGGACTGCTTCTGTTCTGCCATGCCACCCTGATGTGAAACCAGCTGACTGGGATGGACACCTCTACAGGCAGTGAGCTAAAGTGAACCTTTTCTCCTTTAACTGGAAGGTATGGGACATCTTGTTCCTACAGGAAGAAAGTAACTAAGACATACTTCTTCATCAAGTTGATCTTTGAAATTAAGTATAATTCTCAATTTACAGGGAGTTAGTTGGAAGTATAGAACACCCTGTCACTAGCTTCTAGTGTTCAAAGTGAGGGAAACCTTGCACCTGTGAAATTTGACACTACCTCTAGGTTGATTGAGTTGGAATTGAATGAAATTATAGCTTGGTGGGAGAATTTCTTCTGTTAATTAGAAAAGTTATTGCTGCATTAGAGCACATCGTGATGATTTTCTTCACGGGGAGTTGGTGCATGCACGTAACACATCCTGATTCTTTTTTCAGCCCCTTCCTCTCTGCTGCCTTACCATCCCTTGGTGCCCCTCTCTTTTATAAGAGGTTGATTTCCCTGTTTTCTATTATCTATCTTTAATTTTGCTCTTTACTTAAATCTTGAGTTTCTCACATAAGAGAAACCATGTGGCATTTAAGCTTATATGTCTAATTTACTATACTTAATATTATGGTCTGAGGGTGCGCCCATGTTTCTACAAATGATTCAGGGCTATCTTTAAGGCAGAGTAGTACTCCTTTGTGTACAAATGCCACCTTCTCTTTATCCATTCTTCTACCAGCAAGCATAAAGACTGGTTCCAAGACATAGCTATAATGAATTATGCTGTTACAAACACAATATTCCTGCCTCACCATAGCTCCTTAACTCTTTCAGGGTTACCTAAAAGAGAAATAAAATTTCTTAGTGTAGGAAATTTAGCCAAAGAAGTAGTCTGTATTGAATGTGAGAGTAGATTGGTTGCTGTTTTGAAAATGCCACGGACTGGGTGGCTTATAAAGAGCAGAAATTTCTTTCTTAAAGTTCTAGAGACTAGGAGGACCAAGATCAAGGTGGTAGCAAATTCACTGTCTGGCAAGGGTCCAGTTCCCCATAGCCTGTGTCTCCCTACTGTGCCCTCTTACTGTGTGAGGGACAAGCTAGGTCTCTGGAGGCTAAGAGTACTAATTCCAGTCATGCAAGCTAATCACACCCCAAAGTCCCTTCCTCCTAATACCCTGATTGCTGGTGAGCCGTCACGTGACCTTAGAGGGGACACACCATTCAGACTGTTGCACTATTGCACTGTCTTCCTTCTCAGACTAGTCCTTATGCCAGCTGTACCACTTTGGATCTTCTAATCAGATACGTTAACTTTTAAGAGTAAGAAAAGTTTATCAGAAAAATGGTAAAACAAGAGACGCAGTTCAGACAGAAAAGGCTCAGACTGAGGCAGAGAAGATAAAATCTCAAGCAGTCTAATGTACAGCTCTGTGGAAAATGCTGTCTGTCAGGAAAATCCTGGAAATGACTGGGCCCTAGCCATCATTAGCATGCAGTTGCTGGTTGACAGCTGCCAGGAAAGAGATTGCTTCCACTGGAATGCGGTGGTAGATTCTGGAGATACCAGATGTAGAGATAGTCCCTAAATGCTAAGCTCTAGCTAAAGCAGAGGTGCCTCCACGGCCATTCCAGTAGTCTAGCTTGAGAAGGCTTTTCAGGTACCTGTGGCGAACTGTGAAAGAACTTAGTGGGAAGAAGTGGAAGGTGAAATCAAGGCAGGTTATTAAAAGCGGATAGATAAGCAATTAGAACAGATCTCCCCAATTGCTTATCATTGGGCAAAAAGGAAGTTGTAAGCTGAGATGCGTGTGTGTGTGTGTGTGTGTGTGTGTGTGTGTATGTATGTGTGTGTGTGTATATACATGTTTTTGACACATTTTTATTTGTGCCTAGCAACAGAACTTTCATAGTTATAGCTGATAATTCCTTTTCTTTTGGAAGAAAAATTTAACTGGTTCATTACATTGACACTAACCTGTAGATCATTTGCTAAATTATACAATCATTAATGTAATGGGACATGTTTCTTTTTAAGTTTTTATGTATGCATTTAGTAACTATAATGAGAGTTACTAAATGTAAATCATAGCACTAGGATTTCCTATGGTAAATCCTTTTTTATGCAGCTACAGTGTTCATTTATGTATTGTCTGTGTTTCCCTTCCTCCGGCCCCTCACTGCCCCATCTTCCTCCTTTCCCACCTTCTCCTTCATATTCTTCACTACTGTGCAAAATTGGGCACACACAAAGTTTTTACCACCTGCTTGGTCCTTTACAGAACATCTGCAGTCACATCATGATATGCATTTTTTGACTTTATTTACGTTTACTGTGGCTTCATGGTAAAAACAAAACAAAAAAATGTATGTGTGGGTTTGTGTGTGTGTGCGCACGTTAATTGCTTTATTCTTCTAAACTCTCCATTCAGAGGAATTACATCTGTAGCCTGAAATTTTTGTATTTTATTTATTTATTTATTTATTTATTTATTTATTTATTTATTCAAGTCAAGGATTGAACTCAGGACCTTTTGCTAGCCACTGAGCTATCTCCCCAGCCCCTGAAATTTTGCCTCTGGAAGGGTAATTGTGTCATAGAAAGGAGCAATTGCTGCGATTCAGGACTTTTCCTGTTTGGAGAGCTGGCTGCTATGCATTTATCAGCAGCAGTTTTCACTGTTGGGTGTTTCAGATCGAATTATATCTTCCCACAAGGGTAATGTTGAGGCCCTAACACCCAGTGCTTCTGAATGTGAATGGATTTGGAGTAAAGGTCCTTAGAGAGGTAATTAAGTTTAAATGAGGTCATTAGGGTCTGACCTGTTATTCTTTTAAGAAGGAAAAATTTGGACAGGTACACAGTGAAGTTAAATTGTCGTGAGAAGACAGCTGTGTATGAGCTAATCACAGAAGCTTAGGAAGATACCAACCCTGATCACAGCTGCTTGCAGCCTCTGGACACATACAGAAAAGTTCTGTTTTGTAAACTATGCACTCTACAGTGTGCTATTGCAGCAGCTTTAGTAGTTTATGACCTGGGAAAGTGAATGTTCTTGCAGAAGTTTATCAAAACGACTTTCAAAGGTCTTTGATCTAGTGACTCTTGGCATCTGCTCTTTTTACCTCCATTGCATTTTGAGAATTCTTGAAAAAACTGTTGGGTGCCTTAGGTCTCCAGCAAACGTTTGGGATTCCTTGAAGACCAGCTACTCTAGGAAAATAAGTGAAGCTCTAGAACCACGATGTTATGTTTTAAATCTAAAATTTCCCAGAAAAAACAGACATGCTCAAGGGAGTGCTTGCTTGGAAGAGGCTGATCACTGCAGCCCTGTCCCTGGCTCCCTCTTCCCACTGTTCTCTGCCTCCCATGGGGCAAGCAGGCTTCCTCAGCCAAGCCTATCTGTGATGTCATTTGCTCCTAGTAGCCCATCAGCTATGGACTGAATCTGCTAAAAGCTGCCAGCCAAAATCACCTCCCTTCTTTAAGTTGTGGCTGTTGAATATTTTGTCACAGTGACAAGAAACTGACAAATACAAAGACCAAAACATTGGTTCCAGAAAAGTCGTGCCCTTGATGTGTCTGTACCTGACTATGTGATAAAGAACTTGTTTGGAAAGTTCTTGGATAAAGAACTTGTTTGCCAGACGAGTTTAGAAATTTTAGCAAAGTGGGCTAGAGAAGCACTGGATTGCCACAGGCAAAACTTGATGAGTGATTCTGATTGGAGCACAGAAGACTAGAATGTTGATAGGAATGTGGATAGTAAAGGCCAGGCTCATTAGGATTTCAGTTGGGAATGAAGGCTCCATGGTAAACTGGATGGGAAGCCATGTGGGTTACATTCTGGGAGAAAACTTGTCTACATTTTTCCCAGGTCCTAAAACTTCAAGAAAACTGGAATGAAGGGCAGGAAGCTAATTAAACTGGTGGAGGATATTTTAAGACAGCCCAACACTCAGGTTGTGGCACGGATAATGCTGGTTGCTTTCAGTAATATTTATATGCAAATCAGTGTCCAAAGACAGAGCAGAAAAATTTGAAAACACAATATTTGGCTCCAAAGAGGTGATATATAAAGTCAGAACCCAAAAGAAGCAGTGGAAAGGAATAAACTACTTCATACAGAGTGAAGAAGAAAAATCCCTTGAGGACATCTCAGAAAGCTTCAAGACCCCGATCCAGTACAGGCTCAAGACCACAAAACTAAGATTTTCATTACAGAATCTTTAGGTGTTTACTCAAGAGGCACTCCTAGGAAACTGGTTCCTTGCAGTTAGCTTCCTTACAGTGAGCCACCCCAACACTGAGAGGCCACTGATTTCATGTCTGTGGAGCCCCACTATTGCTTGAGTGGGAGCCAATCTTGTCATTGACCACGGTGTGTTGGCTTACAGGCATGAAGAATTCAATTGTAATAGGGGCATAGACACTTCTACCCAGATTTCCCAGGAAGCTTTGGGAGGCCAGCACATGTGCTCCTGTGATGTGGGAAGGTGTATAAGTGAAGCCACTGGTGCGGTGAGACTTTAGGAAGCCTGAGATGTTGGAAGTGTTGAGTCTGCGGATGAAAGCCCCAGATGGTGAGTGGAGCCAGCGAAAGAGAGGCAGGTGGGCTGTGATTGGCTAGGCCATAGAAGCAGAGCTGTCCAAGCCTTCTGGAGCTCAGACCTTATCACAACCTATGACAGGGCTGGACTCAGAGCTATGTTGTTTAATGTTTGTCCCGCTGAGCTTTGATCTTCATTTGGTTTGATTCCTTCCTATATCCCTTTCTCTTTCCACTGGTGCTACTGCATGCTGGAACCATTAATTTTCATTTTGATTTTCACAGGGGTTCAGAGCTGAGCGTTTGCCTCAAGTCTCAGAAGAGACTTTAAACTTGGGTTTTTCTGCAGTGCTAGAAGCATTAGGCCTTGGGTGACATTTAGAGATGTGGCACATGCATTTTGCATAATGAGAGGCACATGGAGGTTTTGGAGGCCAGGAATGGAACACTGTAGTTTAAATATGAATGTCCCCCGAAGTCCTGTGTGTTCAGCACTGGGGCCTGGCTGGAAGAGACAGATCCCTGGGGTATATTTCTGTCCCTGGCTCCTCCCTTCTCATCATCCCATGGCTGCCCTGAATGACTAGTGTTCCTGTGCCTGCCCTTCTGCTATTCGGCCATATTATAGTCAGCAAACATGAATGGAATCTTTTGACAATCAGGAGCCCAAATAAACCTCCCTGCTTTCCATTGTGGGTGGTGCGTATGTCTTTCTCAGAAAAGGGAAAGTGCCTGCTACACAGTAGTATATCAAGGTAACACAGATTCATTCCCTCTCACCTTCCATGCCCTGCCTTTCATTAGACTCGTCATTTCTGGAGTGAAATTAGATGATAAGCAGAAGGTACAGCTACTGGTGGGTACTGGCCCATCCCCAACATGATTCGGCTAGCCTGCTGAGCAACAGCGTTAGGTCCATTTTGTTTGGACAGGGTACACTTTTCCATTGAAGGCCATTGAAGGAAGAGACAAGCAACACGGATGAATGATTTTCTAGTTTGCTCTTTGGCCTTAATATTTCTTTGTAACTTAGAAAGTTTTTAAGGAGAAAGATCAAATTGCTCAGAAAAGTCAACGAAAGCCTTGGGAGAATAAATTTGTCACTCAGTCTATAACTGATGACTTTGATGGAGCGTGACTGTGATTTTCAAAATATAATCACAGGTTAATAGAACACAGAGCTGCAGCCTTCTGGAGATGATTAGCTCTTGGGGACAGTCCCTCACCGGTGGTGTTAGGGTCCTTACAAAAGGGCTTAAGGTAGTGGTTTTACTCTCTTCCACTCCTTCCCATTGTAAGGACACAGTGACCATGTCCCTTTGTACCCTTTGTCTTCTGTGTTGTGAGGACACAGGGAGAAGTTTGGGATGACGTTCTGCCACTCTGCCACTCACTGATCATTACAGAAGTGCTATAGACTCCTTAAGAATCCTCAGTCCCAGAAGGACCAAGCTTTAGGGGGGAGTGCAAGTATTTTTTCTTTTTAACTTTGAGCTGATCATTAATTCCTTCAAATCTTTTTTTCATGATCTATAAAGTGCAAATATAAATATAGATGATCCCTAAGGAGGTCTCTCAAATTAAAAAAAAAAATTATATAATTATCCAGGTATGGGGTCTGTAATCCAGGCACTCCAGAACCTGAGACAGGAGAATTACCATGAGTTCAAGGTCTGGAATACCTGGTAAACTCAACACCAGTCCGGACTATAGAATGAGATCTTGCCTCAAAAAACCAAAAAAACAAAAAAGGGGAGGAGATAACTTCAGGTTCTACCTGGTAACAAGATGTTCCACTTGTCCAAACATTCCAGACATTTAATCTAAGCTTACAAACAAGCCAGGCTGTACCACAGAGGAAACAATTCCTGCATAAACATTCTGTATCGTCTCCGGAAGCACGTTTCCTTTTCCATGCTGATCACATTCTTCTCTGGTTGGGAATCAATGATTATTCTTACAATTGCCTAACTACCTGGCATAGGTAAGGAATATTTGACTTGGAAACTCAGCTTCCAGTATATGAATACTAAATTGAGCAAGAACTGGGAACATAGTAGGAACCTAACAAATACTCATTGTTAATCAAGCTAAAATCCCTAATGTAGACACAGGAGACCCAAGGGTATGGGGGCTAAGAGAGACGGAGAAAGAAACAGAGACAGAAAGACAGAGAGCTTTGGTATATGTTCTTTGAGCTTTAGGGAAATACGTTGTATGACAGGTTTTTCCTTGCTGCTTTTCAGAGACAATAGTGATTAGATGAGCTGACACTAACTCTTTATGCCTATCTGACTGTGATTTTATGCGACTGGAGACAGAACCCAAAATGTTGTGTATGCTAGGCAAGCACCTTCCACTCGGCTACATCACCGACCCTTTATTATTTTACTTTACTTTTTGATTTGATTTGATTTGATTTGATTTGATTTGACAAGATCTTAAACTCCCCCAGCTGGCCTGGAATTTGTGGTCCTCCTGCCTCAGCTTCCTGAGTATCTGGAATTAAAGGCTTGCATCATTGTGCACAACCAATCTTTATGACATTTAAAAATATTTTTATGCTTTCTAAGTACTACACTATGGGTTTCTTTTTTTTTTTTTTTTTTTGTCTTTTTGAGACAGGGTCTCACTGTGTAGTTCAGACTGGCCTTGAGCTCACTTTTGTAGCCCAGGCTAGTCTCGAACTCGCACCGATCCTCCTGCCTTAGCCTCCCAAGTACTGGGATTACAGGCGTGCGCCACCACGCCCAGCTTACACTATATTTAATTAGCAAATTCATATTGCCTAATATACTACATATTATTTCTTGGAGTCAATTTTTTAATGACAGCCAGGAGCTTTCTCCTTAGTTGAAAAATTTACAATGTTTGACCAAATTTAGATGCATGAAGTGTTTTATTATATGTTCTCTTTTCTGAACAAATGATCATTTGTTGGGGCAATCTTACAAATTAATTTAAAATAAACCGTTTAGTTTTGCGGGTTCTTATCTTTATCATACAATTAACAGGAGAGGGCAGTCATAGACTACTTCTAGGAATTCAATGGCTCATATATTTTTCAGAAACAAAAAGTCTTATTATTCTACTTTATTTATTTATTTATTTATTTATTTATTTATTTATTTATTTATTTTTTGTGGGACCAGGGCTCAAACTCACGACCTTGCACTTGTCAGGCAGGCACTTGTGCCACGGAGCTATCTCCCCAGCCCCTATTATTCTACTTTAAAAACAAATGCATCAGGAGCATGTACTGCACGCTAAACTCACTTCTGATGTATCACTTGTAACTCAGATATATCCCTTAGAGCATGGAAAGTTCTAGGATACCTGTCTTATTACCTGTGTAAATAGAAGTAGAAGTTAAATCTGAAGATCTTACATGATAGTTCAAGACAGATACCTGGCCACTTGAAGATGGAGTTTCATTTTGCCTTTAACCACTCCCTTTCCTGGAACTAGTGATGAAGGAACTGGCTCCAAAGTTTATAGTGGATTCAGAAGAGTCTTGACAAAGACAGTCTTCAAGAAAGCTGGGTTTATACTTCAAAATTAATAATTAAAAAGGTAATATGAAATTATTACTTTACAATATCTGAATTTACAGAGAGGCCTGATATTTTTTTCTGTCCTTACTAACAACTTTTCGTGCTATGTGAGATATTTTATGTACATCATAATTCTTTCCAGAGGGCATTTGAGGCAACCTAGCAACACTGTTTTTAAAAGCATGATGATATGCTTTGTAATATAGTAATAAACCAGAGTGATTTCTGAAATCATGTGTAGCATAGTATGATCATATCTATATATCACAATTATTTTTAGCAAGAGCTTCAGCAAAAATTGTATTTGATATTATGTGGAATGTTTGAAACAATGATAATTCTCATTCTAATACTGTAATTTAAGAAAAATGTGCTTACTAATAACAGGGAAAGGGATATTTTTACTGACCTGTTTCTCTTGGGAAAGAGATGAGTTTTCTTAACCTTGTTTTTGGTATGGCGGTCTTTACTCTCGCTGCCTCTGTGATAGGAATTAAAGAATTATCTCATCTAACTTCAGTCACAGCCACCGATGTCATCAGTCAGTTTACCATCATGTTTGTGATCTCACTAGAATACTTGTCACCAGTAGTCATTGCTTATAACACTGACAAGCCAGAGGTGCACAAAATGCACACACATGGACGCGCGCGCGCGCGCACACACACACACACCCCACACCCCTAGACTCCCCTTTCCAGCCTTTTAGGGATGGAGATACTCCCTTGCCTAGAGTGCTAGCCGCTGATACCTGTGTCCAGTCTTCTCTGGAGATTGATTTTTGACTTAGAGAAGTAGTTTGACCCAAGTTAAACCCCCACGATGACACAGTGACACAAGAACTTTGGCACGCTCTTCTTAATTCAGAACTTCTTTGAAAGGATTCCTTCCGGTCAGATGAGACCTCTTTTGCAACTGTTTTATAGTTCAAGTTTTTCTCTAACACTCTTCTCCTCTTTTCACGGGCCTTGCTCCTGAGAGAATCCCTTCTTCGCATAAAATTCCTGCTGGTCAGGAATTCCTGCTGGCAAGAATCTTAAATTTTATTTCTTGAGATCTCCTCTGGCAGCAGCTTGCATATATGTACTCGTCAATAGAGGAAGAGAAAAACATTGGCCTAATTTGACTAACTTTTTTTCTGTCACATATGGAATAATCATGGGCGAAAAAGAAAATAAGACAGAGCTCTCTCAAGACACATCATACAGGGGCCCGGCAGGATGGCTCAGTGGTCTAAAGCGCCTGCTTAGGAAAGCTTAGGCAGCTGCAGGAACCACGGTTCCATCCCCGGCACCACATGATGTCATGATGTGCCAGCCCTGCCCTCAGAGCAGGCTGAGCTGGCCATAAAAACAAACAAACAAACAAACAAAAAGTTCTGAAACAAGAAAATAAAATAAAATGAAATAAAAGACACATCTTACAGAACACCAGCTCTATCTTTTTCTATATTCCTAGCATAATATTGTCTTGTAGTTCACTCTCAAGTTTAGGCCAGCTCACTGTCCTTCCAAATATCCTTCTTCTCATTATAGTCCCATAATGAGATGCATAGTCACCTCAGGTTAATTAGCACCTGCATACAAATGGATTTGTAAGTCCTTAACCCTAACTTTGTTACCTCCCTCCCTCCCTCCCTCCCTCCCTCCTTACTTCCTTCCTTCCTCCTTTCCTCTTGTTTTGGGCTAAAAACCTACTTATGCATTGCATTTTATTTCTTTGCACCCCTCTTTATTTTACCTCAGCTCTGAGAGTCCCATCCTACCTGCATACCACTTACTTGCTAGCTGTACCACAGCCTGACTCCAGTGGCGATGGCAGAACCCACTGTGGGCCCCATCCCTGCTGCTGGTCCCTTTCATGCCCATGGCTCATTCCACCTCTTTTTTTCCTTGGCTTGAGCCTGATGTACTTGAGTTTGGTTACTTGAATTTTGTGTGTGTGTGTGTGTGTGTGTGTGTGTGTGCACGCGTGCTCAATTAAATACTTTTTCAGTTCAATTTGTTTTACTTGGTATATAAAATTTTGCTTACTAGTGGTGTGTCATGTAATGTTTCGTAGGTGTTTGTGTATCAGTCAGGGCTTTACTCGAGGAACAGATATAACACAAGATGTACAAGTGTATAAGAAATTACAGGGTTGGCTTGAGTCAGTCAGCCAGAGTCAGGTGAGGAAACGTGCAGAGGGTGACCACACACTGGAGACTGAAGGATTCAGTCCAGAGTCTGGAGCTCCCTGTAGCGTTCTGTACCAGTCCCTATCAGGAGGCCGTTGGGTCTGCAAAGGAAGGCTGATGAGTCTACAGCAGAAGGCTGAAGGGTCTAAGGCAAAAGCCAAGAGTCTGCACTGGAATCCCGGAGCCAACATCCAAGCTGATGGCGAAGACCAGAGCTTCTCGGACAGAAAATGGAGTATTCCAACCTTCCTCAGTTTCTTTTCCTATTCCTTAAGTAATGAGCCACCTTAGCGTGGCTCCTCAACCCCTGAGGGTGTGGAATTGCTGAGCTGCTTTAGTTAAGCTTCTAAAGTTATCAAAAAAAATTTTTTTTAATGTGTTTATCGGGTTCAGGGTTTCACTCTGCAGTTCACACTTGTAGTGATCTTCCCGTCTCAGCCTCCCCAGCGCTGAAACTATAGTTGTGCACCACCATGGCTGGTTTTAGGGTTCCAGGGTCAGCACAGCATGTGGTACGGGGACTGAACTCGGGTCTTTGCGTTTGCCAGGTAGGCACTTAGACAGCTGAGCTGTCTCCCCAACTCTAAACTTATCAGGTTGGCACAGTCAATGAACCACTACAGTATACACTGGCAATGCTTAAGTCAGGTTAAACATTTCTATTTTCCTTAATTATTTACTTATTATTACCTCTTTGTGGTGAAAATATTCAATATAGTTTTTTCTAGCTTTATTTTTTCTCGTGCAGTGCTGGAGGTTGAGCCCTGTGCCTTGCATATGCTGGACAAGCCTTCTTCCACTGCAGCCTTTTGAAATCCAGAGTACATCACTGTCATCTATCATTACCTACTGAGCCACACACCAGGGTTCCTGCTATCTCATATGACTAAGTCCGCACTGATTAATGCAGGCAGACTCTGGCCTCCTGTTTAGCCTCTGGGTTTCTGACTTTGCCTTCTGATGTCCCAAGTAATTCTCATTCCAGTGGTCTACATCCCAGGGAGCCTGACACCCGATCCCTCTGGGGTCATGACAGGCATTTTGTTGCTAACCACTGAGATTAGAAACAACTGATTCTTTTTGTTCTTCTTCTTCTTCTTTTTTTTTTTTTTAATTTTAGGGAAGGATCTACAAGGTATTCAGGGTCTCACTAGTAGATCAGCCTCCTAGTAATCCATCTGTTTGCAGCCTCCCAAGAGCTGGGATTACAAGCACGCGCCACCATGCCCAGTCTCAATTGCTGTCTCAGCATGCCTGGGGGCACCGGCTGGCAGAGCAGGCCCAGGGATGGAACCCAGGGCCCCTGAACCTGCTTGCAGGTGCTTTAATCTGCTGAGCTATTTGGCTGGCCCTCTCTGTCTGTCTGTCTGTCAGTCTGTCGGTCTGTCGGTCTGTCTGTCTTTCTTTGGTACAGGGTCTCACTACACAGCTTAGACATGTAGTGATTCTCTTGTCTCAGCTTCCCCAATGCTAGTATTACATGCATGCACCACCATGCCCAGTTTCAGTGCCAGCAAGGTGTGTCCCGTGTTCTAGGGCCAGCACAGCATTCAGTACCAGGGATAGAACTCAGGGTCATGTGCTTGCCAGGCAGGCACTTAGACCACTGAGCTATCTGCCCATCCCCTTCTTTTATGTTTTAAACAAAAAATTTCCATGAAGACTTATCCATGTACGTGTAGATACACAGATCTTTTCTTTGTTAGCACATGTTAATAATACAGAGTGAAAACTCTCATTCTGGTATATTGGTGCATGCCTATAACATAGGGATCCTCTCCTTCATCCATAGGAGTGCTTTCTAGCTTCTTGTCATCATTCTTCTATTTGGTGATTGCTCAAATAAAAGAAAGCGAACAATATTTGACTTTCTGAGCCCATCTATTTTGCTTAACATCACGGCCTCTAGTTTCATCTATTTTCCTGCAAATGACATCCTCTTGCTCTTCTATTAAAGACATTTACATAAATGTATTAAACATCAGCATCCTGCCCCTCCACACATACACACTTTTTTTTTTTTAATTATTACTAAGAATTAAACCCAGCATCATGGTACCGAAGTACATTTCCAGCTCTTTTTCATTTTTTATTTTTAGACAGAATCTCACTATGTTGCTAAATTGTCCAGGCTGGGCTTGAACTTCTGATCCTACAACCTCAGCCTCCCAGAAGCTGTTGGGATTACAAACTCACACTGAAAAATACTTTACTGAGCACAGTCTATGCGGTTGTGTGTCCTAAGGAAGTGAGTGCAAGCTCCTGACTTCGAGAAGCTTCCATCCTAGAGGGAGAAGGACAGCCATTCACACCTCTCCGGCTGAGGAAGGGGGTACTGGCCGCACAGCTGTGCACGCCACCCGCCAGCCTGTGTGTTAAGCTGCTTCTGCTGTCAGGACCCCCAATTCCTTCCACAGTTGCCCACAGGATTTGCTATCGCGTGTTGCGTCACTCTCCTCAAAGCTGTCTTGGAGCTAATAAGAAAAACTGCTTTCCTTGCCTAAGGGGCGATCTGAAAGCCTCAGACTGAAATGAGGCCGCCTCCGAGAGCGACGATTTCTGTTCTTATACTGAGACCCAGAGTGCTTCTTTGCGCTCTTCCTCCCCCTTAGCTTGAGGCTTATTATCCGAAAGGGGGGAGAGGATTATGTCACAAAAGGAGCCACACCAAAAAGGACACTGGTTAGCTTTCAGACTCAAAGCTGACTTTCCTGACCTCTCCAGGAGAAGAATTGTCTTGCAAACCTGGAGAGTGAAAGGTTTTCCCCAAGTCTCTTTGCTTGCACTTAACATATCAAAAGCTAGCCCAGACAGAGGCTGAGCTTTCAAACCACCAGCAGGCCCAGTAGGAGACCAGCTGTGTTACGTGCCTGTTCACACATACGTCTAATACTCCATGTACATGTTACAGCTGTGACAAGTTTCACACAAAAAATACTTCTATGATCAATGCTTGTTGATATATTTTATCTAACATAGTTTCATACAATGAGCTATGGCATATGATAAAAGGAAGAAAGAAAGAAAACTTGCCAGCCTAGGATTTTTCAAAACAGATAATTCAGAGATGAATTAAAAAAAAAAAAAAAAAAAAAAAAAAAAAAAAAAAAAAAAAAAAAAAAAAAAAAAAAAAAAAAAAAGAAGTTAATTCTACTTTTGCTGAAGACACTGGGCTGAGGTGGGAGGACATCTGAGGGATCAAGGTTCAGATTCTTGGGGTTGGGTTCAACTGATCCGATGGGCAGGAAAGTATCTTCCGTTAAAGGAAGGGACTGTGTTAATATGTGTTGTAAAGAGCGGAAAGTTCCAAGTGACTGAACGCAGGAGAAAGTGTCAGGTCACCAAGACACAGAGCAGCAGATAAGGGAGGGACGTCTGCGGGATGTTTGTGTTCTTCTGTGGTAAGCGTAGGATAACGAAACCCACAACTGTAGTTTGACCCAAGAGGCTCTAACTGTCTTTACACTGTGCAGGCCCCGCGCGCGCTCCACAGCTGGGCCCTGGAAATCCTCCCTCCTGATAATATTGCAGCAATACTATTTTTTTAAACAGTGAAGTATTTGGTGATCGGCGGCAGCGCAATCTGCGGTCTCGTTAGCGCCACCTTCAGGAAAAGGCTAGGGCGTGATTAACTGGGTGTGGGAAAGGACAGGAGAGAAATTACAAGAGAGATGGGAATGCGAAAGCACTAAATAGCGGGTTGGCGTAAAAGCGTACAGGCTGCGAATTCAGAAAACGCTCGAGGGCCTCGGGGCTGTTAGAACTGATCGCCTACGCCGTGCTCCCGGTGGACGGTAGAAGTTTAGGTCTTCTCTGTCCCATCTACACCTCTACCGTCGCAAGCAGGTTAGGCTGAGGTTGTCTTTAGCTCCATTAAATGTAGGTGTCTCCTCCCTTACCCTTCAAGAGAGGAGAGGGACTCACTGAGCTCATCGGTTAAAAAAACAAAAAGACTCCATTGTCATTGTACCTTTGAGTACAGGAATAAATGTGTGACCCCAGCTGATAACATCTTTGCTGGCATATCACCTTTCAGCTGCCCTTCCCTAACCACGTTATTTATAATTCGCCCCAAGTACCCCTTATTCTTCTACCTCGCTTTTCTCGTAACATTTATTACAAATGAGCATGAGTGCACGGGTGCATGTGTGTATGTGCAAATGGTCTGGCGAAGCCCAGCGTTCTCATTACAAAGCTTCGATAATGCTCAATATTTTCCCTAAGTTTATATCCTGCCACTTAGTTTTTGACCTGTTAATTTCTGGAATATTTGAAAGCAAATCCGGGGCATTCCCCTCTTACTGTGCATTTCAGTTGCTTCATTTAGTGCCTGTTTTCCCTTCCTAGAAGGTGAACTTGGCTAGCAGTGTGGCGCTCTTCTCTAATTCCAGCGCTGAGACAGGAGGAAGTTGTAGATCGGGCTGAATGATTTAGTGACTCAGTGGGACCCGATCGCAAATGAAAAAACAATAAGCGAAAAGAATAGAGATGTAACTCCTCGCGAAGGCTTTGGTTTCATTTCCAGTACCTTTAGAAAAAGTAACAGAGAGAGAAGAGAGAGCAAGTGGCGGGGGAGGGAGAGAAGAGGAGGAAGAGAGGAAGAGGAAGAAGAAGGAAAAGAGAAAAGAAGGAGAGGAAGAAGTCTTGACACAGAGTATATGCTTAGAAAGTATATTTAACAATTAACAGGAATCCAAAGAGTAACATTTTTAATCTACTGCTGTTTAGGTTTTGCATGGCAAGGGGAACACCAACAGAGTAAAAACAAAACAAACAAACAAAAAAAACCCAACCTAATGAATAGGAGAAGATATTCACAAGCTACCTGATAAAAAATTAATTTCCAAAGTATAGAGGGACACCCACTTGGGACCCACCCTCCTGTCCCTCTCTTGAACAAGAGTTTTCTTTCCCTCAATAAATATGTTCTGCTCACTCTTGAACAAGAGTTTTCTTTCCCTCAATAAATATGTTCTGCTCATTACCTCCGTAAAAAAAAAAAAAAAAAAAAAAAAAAAAATCTCAAAAAAAAAAAAAAAAAAAAAAAAAAAAAAAAAAAAAAAATCTCCAAAGTATGAAGAACACCAATAGCTCCATAGGAAAAAAATGGATGACCCAGTTAAAAATGGACTAATGATTTGGATAGACATTTTTCCAAGAAGACATACAAATTAATAATGATTTAGCTAAATGATTCTATTCATGTATTCTTTAGAGGGAAAAAGTTATATAAGTTAGAACCTCGGTTATTTTCAAGAGAGAAAAAGAACAGTTCTCCCCTGTTGTGGAATCCCTCGGGTAACATGCATATGTATCCTCACCTGCGACTCCTTCGCTCATATTCAACCCTCCTGCCGCCACAAGTGCTGCTCCAGGCCCCTGGCAAAACGGAGGAGGTGGTGGCTCTGCTCCCCTCAGTTCCAGGGTTCTCAAAAGGCCATGATATTCAGTCCTGTTTCTTCATGCTCTTCCCACTGCTTAGGATGGAATTTCCGTTTTTCCCTTTCAACAGAGAAACTTGTAACTTGTGATTCAAAGCAGAGCTGGCACTTCCTGAGGCCAGAGAAAGAGGCAAAGGACTTTCTGTTAGACCTGTCTGTGGTTCATAGCTCGCCACATAAAGCTGTGTGTCATTAGCGTTTGCTTAATGTTTTTGCCTCAGTTTCTCTTCTGTGAAACAAGGTTCATGACTTTAGCTCAAAGGATGACTGAGGGAATAGATGATATGATACTAAGAGCTGATATCTTTTTCTTTTAGGGTGTAGTATTATAAAACCTTTGCTATGCACTGGCATCTGCTGAGAATAATTTTAAAATTATTCTTTAAATTACTTTAAAAGATATATTTATTTAGCATCAATGTACTTGGTAGTAGGAATCAGGCTTACAAGAACATATAATTGACAGATAAATTGCTACATTGGCCAGCAATAGCAAGTTATTGAATTAGAAAAAGATAAAATGAACAAATAATTTTAACAAACTTTAAGGGAATTGTTAAGAACTTTAAAGCCATCAAGTACAGACAAGATTGGATGTTTTAGCAAGTGTCTTAGTTACTTTTTACTCATTGCTGGGACAAATACCCGACAACCAAAATGAAGGAGGAAAGGTTTATTTAGCTCACAGTTACTGGAGGTTTCAGTCCATATACAGCTGGATCCAAGGCTGAGGGGCACATGGTAGAGGGCAGCAGTTCATGGCGGTGGAACAGCAACAAACGGCAACAGAGGCAACAGAACAACCAGGGAACAGAGAGCAACAATTTAGTCTCTCTGTCTGTCTTTATATTATATTCAGGCTCTCTGCCTCAGCCTTATCTGCCTTAGGCTACACCCATAATCCCAGAAGTACTTAAAACACATAATCCCAGGGATCATGGATCAAGTCTCAAACTCTAGATCAGTACTAAAACACATAATCCCAGTGACTCATGAGTCAAGTCTCAATCTATAGAAGTCCCCACCCAATGACTGTATGAGGCTTTCTGGGGACAACTAGACATAAACCATAACAGCAGGTTGGGGAAATCAGTGGAGAATCAATAGTAGCCACACTAATCTAAAGACCCCAGTATCATTTGCCATACTAATCTAGATCCTGTTATCTAAAGATACCAGCCCTCCAAGATGAATCAATAGAAAAAGATATTGAGAACAAACAATATTTTTTTCTGATAGGTACTGAATAAAGAATAACTTAGTATGAAGCTATTTTGCAGTTATGCAGGGTTTTTTTTTTTTTTTCTTTTTGATGCCGAGGCTTGAACCAGAAACCTTTACACTGTATCCCCAGATTATATTTTTTAAGTTTTTATTTTGACACAGGTCCTTGCTCAGCTTCCCAGCCTAAGCTTGAACTTGTGGTCTTCCTACCTCAGCCTTCCAGAATGCTGGAGTATACCACCAGAGTCTGATGAACTGCAGAAGATGTATTTGTTTCCTCCTACCAATGTCTTATTATTCTAAAAAAACAATTTCACACTTTCAACATAGAATAAAACTATCTACATACAGAATATTGAATCTAGACCTGTCTAGTTCACCATAAACTAAACTAAAATCAAAATGGATCCAATAGCTAAAATTAAAAGAGAAACTCTTAATCTGCAGGAAGATAAAATAGGTAAAACTCTTGAAGACATCGGCATAGGCAAAAAGAAATTGTGAACAGAACCTGCACAAAAATCAAATGGGATCACTTCAGATTGAAAAGCTTCTGCACACGGGGCCTGGTGGGATGGCTCAGTGGTCTAAAGCGCCTGCGGCTTGGGCAGCTTCAGGGACCGCGGTTCGATCCCCGGCACCACATGCTGCACCAGCCCTGTCCTCATGGCAGGCTGAGCCGGCCATAAAAATGAGTGAATAAACAAATAAAGGTTCTCAAACAAGAAAAAAATAAATACAATAAAAAAATCTTTAAAGAAAAAGCTTCTGCACAACAAAGGAAACAACAGAGTTAAAAATGACAACCTATGGAACAGAGAAGACAGTTACTAGCTACTCCTTGGACAGGGTACTAGTGTCTAGAATACATATACATAAAGAAGTCAAAAAGTTAGAACCCCTAAAACAAAAGAATCAAAAAAGGGGGGGTGGGAGAAAATGAACAGATGCTTCTCAGAAGAAGCACAAATGGCTACTCCTTAAAGAAATGTTCAGTATCCCTAGCCATTAGGTTGTGAAATGAAAACAGCACCACCAAGAATCTGTCTTACTCCAGAAACAATGGCATCATCAAGAGTCAAATAACATGGGCTGGGAAGAGGTAGCTCTGTGGAACAAGTGCCTGCCTGGCAAATGTAAGCTTTGAACTCCAATCTCTCTCTCTCTCTCTCTCTCTCTCTCTCTCTCACACACACACACACACACCAAAAAAAAAAAAAAAAAAAAAAAACTTACAAAGAGTCAAATAATAACAAATGCTGGTAAGGGTATGGGGGAAAAGGAGCCCTTCTATACTGTTGGTGGGAATGGAAGCTAGTAAATTTCTACACATATCACTATGGGGGTTCTTCAGAACACAGAAGCTAGAAATTCCATTTGATTCAATTACTCCCCTTCTATGTAGATTTCCAGACAAGCTGAAGGCATCATATTACAGTGATATGTGCATACCCATGTTTATAACACATTTGTAGTAGTTAAATCTTGGAATCAGTCTATGTGTTGATTAGCAGATGAAGGGATAAAGAAAATGTGAAATTTAGGCCAGGCATGATGGCTCATGCCTGTAATCCTAGCGCTGGAAAAGCCGAGGCAGGAAGATCTTTGCGAGTTTGTGACCAGTCTGGGCTACAAAGTGAGCTCAAGTCTGAACTGCATAGTGAGACCTCGCTTCAAAAAGCCAAAATAAACAAACAAAAAAGCAAATGTAATATGTGTATACAACAGAGTACTTGTTGGCCATAAAGAAAGGTCCATTTGAGTCATTTGGAGAGAAATGTCTGTACCTTGAACTGTAAACCAGACATATAAGCTAACTTGTGGCATAGTTTTTCTTACATGAGAAACTGAAAATACAAATGAAGAGCAGAATAAAAGCTAGATTGTGGGAAATAGGAAGATAAATAACCCTTTTACAGATGGAAAGGGGACCATGGGATAGGGGTAGGAAAAGGAGAAAGAGGCGTAGGAACGTGGGATAAAAAAGAACTGAATGTGTTATATGTGTTGCAACTCATTGAAAACAAGTAAAAACTAAGAAGCATAAAAAGAAAAGGCAAAATAAAACAATTATAAATAGCATCATCCAATCTGAGTATTGACATTGAATAAGTTTTATGGAATATCTTGGTTTCATTTATTTGTGTATCTGACACAGGGTCTCATTATGTGTTTCAGGCTGGCCTTGAACTCATTCTGTTAGCCCACATGGTTTCAAACTAGGAGTAATCCTCCTGTCCCCGCGTATCAAATGCAGGGATCACAGGCATGTGCCACCACACCTGGCTTAATTTGAAGTTTGAAAGAATTTTTTGGAGACAGAATCTCCTGTGGAGTCCAGGCTGGCCTTGAACTAGCTATGTGGCCTTGGCGGGCCTCAGTCTCACAGCAGTCCTCCTTGACTCAGACCCCCAAGTGCTGGCATTACAGGTATGTACCACCACACCTGGGTATTTTCATTTTTAACAGATCTTCCAAATTCTCTCATTTCTGCCTGAACTTTAGTGAAAGAAAACACAAATAAGATACTAGAAAACATTAGGTGGCAGGTCTGATGACATGACAGGAAGTGCTCTGTCCTTATAATGGAGATCAGTCTTAATGCTTCCTGGCTATTTAAAGAATTGGCTCTGTCATGGGACATAATTCTTGAAAACAGCTACAACTTGAAAATCATGGCTATTGTCATGAGCTGTTCAAATGACAGAGTTTCACTTGACATTTGCATAAAATATTTACTGTGCAATTTTCCTGATACACACTTTGTTAAGGATCAGCTGCTGTCATATAAATTCTAAGTGTAGCAATGGGAAGACAGAGTTGGGTATGAAGGTGTTTTCACATGTAGAAGATGTGAAGTAAAATGTAAACTCCTTCTGGAGAGCAGCGGGTGTTGGACGTGAGCTAGAAAATATTGGCAGAGTTCCCTAGGGTCACCTGGAAGGAAGGCCTGCCTCAAAATAGTATTTCCTCAAAAAGACTGCAAATAAAGCTACCTCCATTGCTAAGCACTGAACTAAGCTACCTAAATAAACATGACAAGTTTGTGACACACACAATAAATCACCTATTTACAGTCTTGAAGATATAAAACACAAATGTGTCAAAAACATGTTCCTTGGAGAACCATAGCTTACTGTTGGTCAAAATTTAGGGTGTTTCGTTGTTGGGAGATGTGGGAATTTGTTTTTGAAGCCCCAGGGCCCTCTTGATGGGCATGATGCAGTCAGGAGAAAGACAATAAAGTGAAACTTCTGAGATAAAATCGTGGAACATCAGAATAACTGTTTAATAGGAACAGATGTTCTAAGTATTACATTCCTGGGGACTGGTCATGGTGAAGGAGATGGTTAGACCTCTCTGTGCTTCCACAAGTGCTTGGACTGTCACTCCATTTGGAGCAACACTAGCACCATCAGCATTTGTTGTTTCTACTCTCATATAAATTTGCCTTATGACTTTCTATTGCTGCTTGGAAGTTACCTAAAGACAGGTACCGGCCTTAACAGTTAAGACATTGTACTTGGAGAAAATGTTCTCAGCACTAGCCTGGGAGTAGCAGGAGAACATGGAAAGGGAAAGAAAATGTTGCTAATGAGACAGTAAATAGATGTGGAGAATTATTAACTAACTTGTTATGGTTCATGTCTAGTTGTCCCTCCAAAGCCTTATGCAGCCTTTGGGGTGGCTTCTAGAGTTTGTGATTAATTCATGATCAGATGCAGGGATTATGGGTGTGAGGGCTACACCTGCCCTAGGGTGGGTAATCTGCATACAGTATAAGGGAGGGAGAGAGGCTTGCTACTGCCGCAGCTGCTGCACCTCCCTTTTAGACTCTTGCTCTTGGCTGTTCTCCGCCACCTTGAGCAGCTGCCTTCTGCCCTGTACAACTCTGCCTTAGAGCCAGCAAAGTGTGGACTGAAACCTCCACTAATTGTGAGCTAAATAAGCCTCTCCTTCCTTAGTTTTGGGCATCAAGGATTTTGTCCCAGCAACAAGAGAAAAGTAACTGAGACAATTTGATGATGAGTAAATACAGAGCATAGGATGGATTCAATTTTTTAAAAATTATTTTAAAGCAAAAGAAACAAAGAGCAAAAAACAAAATTCCAAAACAATAGGACAGGAGGATAACATTGCGCATTGTTATCTTTAAATTATTCAGAGTATGTGATACCGGCATTTGATTGTTCAAGCAATATTGACGGTGGCCTAACTGAGAGAAGTTAGAAGTGTAATTACCTTAACTATCTTTGATATATTTTTTCCAAGATCCTTTTTATTTCGCTTTTTTTTTTTTTTGGCAGGTCTGGGGTTCAAACTCACCATCTGGCACTTGCCAGGCAAGCACTTGTACCATGGAACTATCTCTCTGGCCCATTTATTTCACTTTTTAAAACAATTTTTTTTATTATTTTATTTTATTTTTTTCTTGTTCCAGAACTTTTGTTTGTTTGATTATTTTTTTTATGGCTGGCTCAGCCTTCCCTGCGGGCAGGGCTGGCGCAGCATGTGGTGCCGGGGATGGAACCGTGGTCCCTGCAGCCGCCCAATCTTTCTTAAGCAGGTGCTTTAGACCCCTGAGCCATCCTGCCGGGCCCCTTATTTCACTTTTAACTCTAGGATGTCCCACTATTTGTTAAGGGTTAGAAGATGTGAATCTTTTCTTGTATTCAAAATGTAATTATTTAATGAGGCAGGTGGAAATGCTAGCTTGTCTAAAAGGTAAATCCCAGATTTTGTGATTTAATATATTAAGTACTTTTCCACATGTTCTGTAGTCCCAGGTAGGCATCCCAGGATAGGAAGCCTTGAAGCTATCTGAGGGATCCAACCTCTGCTCTTTTCTGGATTCCCCAAGGTCCCTCTAATGAGGTTGCAGGTGTGGGAGCTGACAAGGAAAACTTACATGGTCTGGGCTGTGTGTGTAGCCTACATTTTCACCCACCTGTCTGGAGCTTGACCTTATCACAGGTCTATTGTTGTTTTTAAAAAAATCACTTT
>PVJA010016436.1:22321-43607 GCA_004027025.1 Myocastor coypus
AAAAAAAAAAAAAAAAAAAAACAGAAGGAGGGCACAGCATGCAGTAGCGGGTATTGAACTCAAGTCCTTGGGCTCGCCAGGCAGGTGCTTAGGCTGCCGAGCTATCTCCTCAGCTCCAGTCACAGGTTTGTTGTAACGGAGGGCCAGAAGTGTTGGCCTGTCTGAGCATCCAGTAAGAGGTGTGGGTCTGTGAGTGTCTAGACCAGTGGTTCTCAACCTGTGGGTTGTGGCCCAGGCAGGGGTCAAAGAACCAAAACACAAGGGTCACCTAAAGCCATTCTGAATCATAACTGTAGCAAAATTACAGTTTTGAAGTAGCCACCAGAGTTATTTTTTGGTTTGGGGTCACCGCAACATGAGGAACTGTATTGTAGGGTCACGGCATTAGAAAAGTTGAGAACCACTGGTCTAGACAGTGCTTCCAAACTCTCACTGATGCCAGCAGTCATTTTTGGGAACATGAAGGTTTGGCCTTGATTTTAGGGAAAATCTTTTTAAAAACAATCTGTTAGTCTTCACTGCTTCTCTTTTAACTAATGTTTTTCAATTTTCCTTCAAAACCACTGTTTTATAACAAGGCTAGCCTTTCTCTTATAAAGTTTCACACCAGGGCCAGTGAAATAGCTCAGCAGACTAAGTATCTGCTTAGGCAAGTGCAGGGACTGGGGTTTGATCTCTGGCACCACATGCCATGTGGGCCCCATTCCTGGTCACGCTGAGCTGGCCATCGAGACAGGGAATGCCTATAATCCCAGCGCTGGGGAGGCTGAAGAGGGAGGATCACTATGAGTCTGAGCTACCTGTACCAAATACCTAAAAAAGAAAAAAGAAATAAATAAAAACGAGTTTCACACTGACCATCTAGAAGATGGTGAGAGGAAACTGGGTATGAAGATTTTAAATACGTAAGTGCTCTGTGGAATGACTGTGGGGACAGTATGCAATGTGTCAACTTACAAGGAAAAGAAAGGGGAAAAGAAAAAAAAGGAGTGATGTGGATTTGGAAGGGTTGGTGTTTGATTGTTTGATTGGTCTTATATACCTATGTGTGTTGATCTGGACTGATCTGATGATGAAGGTGTGTAGTGTAGCCATTGTTGAATTTGAACAATAAAAAAATTGAAAAAAAAAAAAAAAAGATATCAGCAGGGAAATGGGCTCCTGCTGCCTCCTGCATTGCTGCATGCTTCTTCTGTTTCACCTTGTGTAGTACCATATGCAGAATTCAAGCTGAGCATGGTGGCAGACCCCTTTGTCCCCAGCACTCTGGGAGGCTGAGGCAGGAGAATGGTGACTTTAGACACAGCCTGGGTAATTTAACAAGATTCTGTCTCAAACAAACAAACAAACAAACAAAAACCAGAAACAAAACAAATTGAAATAGAAAAGCTCAGTAAAAACCTAACATTGTAGCTTAGGGAAAGGCCCTGTATGTCTAGAACACCGTCAAAAGGCGGAATTTAAGTATTTGATAGAAAGATTGACTCATACTAACATGCTAGTGAGAAATATTCTTGTGTCATGCTGTAAGGGTCAAGAAAGAGACATCTGTATGTCACAGCTCACATCTTTGTAAGATTCTAATTGGATTTGGGTGCCATGTGACAGGGGCGTTCTGGCCTTTCCTGCTCTGTCCACCCAATGTGCCCTTTTTCCTTTCCTTTCACAAATATCCTTTGGAAGCCAAAATTCTGCTCCTGTTCCAAAGTTAGATTTCCTTTCTCCCTGAATTTCCAAGCCAGGACCTCAGTGTCTACTTTCAACTTTAAGACATATCCTTTCCCCCAAAAAACATTCTTGCCTAATAAAAGAAATTATCAAGGTTAGCTCATAACTTAATTAAAAAAAAAAAACTCTTCTTTTTTAAAAATACAACATAAAAAGTCTTGCTCAGCGTGGAGAAGTTTACAAACAACATAAGCTAGGTATTGGTATTTGCTAGGGATCTCCAGAAAACCAGAACCAATATGAAGTATATATGCATGTGTATGTTAATGTGCATGTATGTACCCATGTGCATGTGTGTGTGTGTGTGTGTGTGTGTGTGTGTGTGTGTGTGAGAGAGAGAGAGAGAGAGAGAGAGAGAGAGAGAGAGAGAGCATGTGAGTATAGGAGGTATTAGTTTCTGCACTTACAAAGATGAAAAAGGGCCAGGTATGGTGACAGCTACTCCTGAGGCTAAGGCAGGAAGATGACAAATTTGAGGAGAGGCTGGGAAACTTAGTGAAACACTATCAAATCATAATAAAAATAAAAAAGGGCCGGGGTTATAACTCTGCGCTCTTTGGGTTCAGTTCTCTAATGCAGCTAAGTAAACAAACACTCCGCTGGTCCTTTCCCAGCCTCCTCTTCACCCTGGCCTGGTGTAGCTCATCATCAGGATGCCTTCTACAGCATGAATCTCAGAACCCAGGAACTGCTTCTGTTCATGTGCTGATAGCACCCTCGGCCAACTGGTTCTTGCCACTAGGCGGTCATTCCCAGGGTCTGGGTGAATGCTTTGAAGAAATGTGCTGTCAGACAGCCATGATAGGAATTCATTTTTCCAAGCTGCTCCTTGAAGTACTGATGCAATCTGTAAACGTAGTGAGGCCAGGAGCCAGGAATGCACTGGAATTAAAGTTAAAGAGAGGGAAAATGTATTTAGCTCAGAGTTTGTGAAGAATTTGTGGAATTGGGCTTCCTACTGGACGCACAGATGTCCCTGGAAGGCTTTGGGGAAGAGGATGTGATTTTATGAGCAAGGGAGACAAACTGAAAAAGGAAAGGGGAGAAATGGGATGGTGGTTGCCACAGGAAGGGAAGAAGTGCCACTCCCTGCAGCAACACCACACAAAGAGGCAGACAGACAGACCGATGGACAGACAGAGTTCTTCAGCTCTCCCTTCACAGCCAGCTCCAGGTGGGGAGCATGCTGGCTGCCTTGGGTCATTTCCCAGTAGCTAGTAGGACCAGCGTCGCCTATGGCAGGCAGGGAATTAGGGCCAGGAAGATTAAAGCCAAGAAATAGTGAGGCTAGTGTGCGATGGATAGCGTCTAACTGCCTGTAAGACTTAATACATGATGTGCCATCCTAAATTCTGGGTGAAGGACTGGAGAAGTTGAACAGTGTAAGGTCAGGATCCCCTCAGAAAAGAAATTTAATACCACTAGCTTAGGGAAATGTGTATTGTTTTCCCAGTAATTTTGGTGTTATTTTAAACAATCATGGACTCAATGTGTGATACTTGATTTCATTGCACTATATACAGTATTTGTCTTGGTTTCTTTTCTCTCATTGCTGAGACAAAAATCCCTACTATCCAAAGTTAAAGAGGGAAAGCTTTAGCTCTCAGTTTGTGCAGGTTTCAGTCCATAATCAGCTGGCTCCCAGGCAGAGTGGCACATGGCAGAGGGCAGCAGTTCATGGTGGTGGGAGACAGCAAGAGCAGCAAGAGCGAAAGGGGATGAGCAGCCGCAGAGGGCGAGCCTCTTTCCCTCCCTTATATTGTACGCAGGCTGCCTGCCCGAGGGGGCATAACACCCACACCTGTAATCACAGCACTGAAACATGAGCAGATTGCAAACTGTAGCAGACTGTCCTATGACTGCCTGAGGCTCTGGGGAGACATACAGACCCAAACAGTGACAGTGTTTACATAAACATCTTATGGAGTCATCACGATTTCTACTTAAGCGTTTTCTAAAAAATTGATTAAACTCTATCTGTGAGTATCTTTGTATTTTCTTAGATTATGATGCTGTGTAAACAGAAAAGACTTTTTTTTTTTCTGAAGCATGTCACCATACTCTCTACACAAAATATACCGACCACAAGCATGAATTGTGCTCTCTTTTCCCCTACGGCGCACCTCCAGTGCAAACAGAACAGGCATGTTAATGACTGTAACACACCTGATAACCAAAAGTTAAAGCAGGAGAGGTGTATTCCAGCTCAGTTTTCAGAGGACTGAATCCATGGTTGGTTGTCTTCACACAGAGATGGTATGGCAGAAAGGCATGAAGAGGACAGTGGCTGAGCCATTGGCTGCCAAGGAAACAGAGGACAGAGAGAGAGAGAGAGAGAGAGAGAGAGAGAGAGAGAGAGAGAGAGAGAGACAGAGAGACAGAGAGACAGAGAGAGAGAGACAGAGAGAGAAGGAGGGAAGGGACAGAGACAGAGTCAGACTAGGGACAATAATACATTCCTACAAATCATACCTTACCCCTCTGGCTGGACTCTACCTCCAAACGTGGGACTTCTCGGAAACATTTTAGATTTAAACTATGATAGCAGGTAAAATATTTTTAAGATTATGTATCCCACACCTTACGTTCAGGATAGTTAGTCTTTAGCCAAGGACTACAGTAACAGGTACTTTGTACCAGGAGAAACTTGAATGAGAGCTAGATCTTCATCTCACCCACCACATCCACAGTACCAGGCCCTGAGGAAGCTTGGGGATTGTCCTCTGAGTTTCTTCCAAATCAGGAAATCATCTAGTGGACTGCCACCCAACTATCGCTTTTCGTGTACACCCAACGCATTTTCGGTTGCTTCTTTCCAGGCTCTGTCTGTATATGTTTCATGCTGTGTCCTGCTAGAATGAGAGATAAAGCAGTTCTGTTGAAGCAACTCACAAGTCCTGCAACCCCCGAGGCCAGCGGACACAGCTGCAGGGAGAACTACTAGTTCCATATCAGAAAGCTAATCTCCTGGAGGTAGACTGCCAGACCAAATTATAACCTTCCACTGGCCCACCCTCCTGGCTCCTGGGCCAGGCAAGTCGTTGAGTCACCAAGCATAGTCAGGCTTAGCCTTTTTATGTCCTTTGTAGCAAATTAGAACCTAGTTCTCATAACCTCACCCATGCTTTGCCTGGTTCTAAATGTTTTACTGTATTTGTTCAGAGACTAGTTGTTGTTTTTTTTGAAGTGAATATTTTATTCTTTATAAATGACCCTCTCAAGCACTCTGAAACAACAACACAAAATCGCCAAGAAGCTCCAGTCCTTCACCCAAGATAATGGTAACTCTGAATCTGTTTACATTTCTCTCGCTTTCCTTTTTCCATGGTACTAAAGGAATTCCTCACGGGTTTTGTGATGTGACTCATTTCCCTTTGACCTGTGACCTGAGTCCTTTCTTCATTCTAATGTTCAGCTTCTTAATCTGTCTGGCTCCTGCATGAACTAAACACAAACTGAAGTTCAGATATACAATGATTCAGGGCTACTTGGCATAACATCTGTGCTCTTTGTGAAAGAACCCAATAAAGATTATATCTGTGCCTTGTTTATGAAAGAACCCAGCAAAGAAGTTCTAGGAACTACACATAAACTATTTCAGTTATATCCATCTCTTTTTAAAGCTTTGGAGAGAGTTACTTGATAAGTAACATTCTGAAAGTTCCAGATAATTTACTTCTTATATTTTCCATTGGTATTTTTACTTGAGTATGTTCTGGTCATTAAGATGTAATTTATTTTATTTTATTTTATTTTACTTTGGGCTGTCTTGAATAGACTATGTAGCCCAGGCTAGCCTCAAACTCTCTTCAGTCTTCCTGTCCTAGCAAGCCAAGTGCTGAGATTACAGCTTAGCCAAGTTGCAATCTAAAAGTCACCTAACAAAACTGTTCATAAATCATATAGGATTTGTAGTTTTCACTTTTTGCTCCTTAAGCACATTCCCAAGTTGTTCGAGAATTAGTCTCATGTTATGGTGACTATTTCTGCGGAGCCCTGACCAAATTTTCAGTTGCTAGGTTGGGAGTCAGACAGTTTCACTTACCTTTATCTTCTCCAAAAATGAGTTCAGTATCAGTAGTAAATTTTATTTTTAAATGAATGGCTGAGTGGATGCATGGATGCTCATTGCTCTTTAAGGTTCTTTAAAGAGGAAGAGCTCCCAGCATCTAATCTGTAGTCATGGATCACAGCAACAGTTAGCTATAAAATGGATGCACTATTCAAACTGAGCATGGGAAAATTAATGACTTATTTTGGATCAGAATATAAAACCAGGAAAAAGCTTGGGATATAGCTTAGTGCAAAGGCCCCTGGTTTGTTCCCCAGACAAGGCAAAACAAAACAACAGCAACAGCAAAAGAACCCAGAATTATCTGTCCACCAGCCCTTATGCTTCTGCACAAATGGTATCAGTGAACAGAAAATGACGACAAATCATGTGTAAGCACCGTGCAGTAATTGCAAGGTTATTGGTGATGATAACTGATCCTAAGATGAAGGGTTACATTATTTATCTCAAGAACTTAAAATCAAATAACAGACTACAGAAATGATGAGGTAAAAAAAATAAATATTTAAGCAAATATTTGAAAGACGGAACACAGAGGAGGACTAGTAATCCATGTAGCAGAGCAAAATCAGCAGAAGCTGCAGAGGGGAGTGTTCCTGAGACGCAAACAGAATTGCTTCAAGATTGACAAACTGGTGAACTGCGAGAGTTCCAGCTACGGTAACAATATGGCACCAAGAAAAGTGCTGAAAACAGAGGGAAGGCCTGAGAACTCTGTGTACATCTCCAAACCGCATCTGAAAGTCCAGAGGCCAAGTGTTAAATCTCTGAGTTCATTGAATTAGCGAGGCTTTCGAGTTGGAGATAATGGTTTAGAAGTCAGTGTGTGTGGGAAGTGTTCCACCAGACACTGAAGGTGGTCCCTTAGCCAGGCTGCTGCTTACCCAAACTGCAAAGAATAAGACCTATGTCCATTAGACAGAAGACTATGCAATTGTTTTCATGAAAAATCAGCCTTTGGATCCTTCCCTAACCAAGAAGTTAGCTTCTTAACCAGTAATCCACAATAAAGCTAGCCAATTAAAGGTTCCAGCTTCAACCTGAAATGTGTGGGATCGCAGAAGTTCTCCAGATGCCTCTTGAAGAGGACCCTTTGCTGTGAGAGACAGGTTTAGTCAGGCTAATAGGTAGGAGGAACTCAGAGGCTGCTGAAATAACACAAGCATTTTTAAATTATTTCTAGAGAGAGTAAACTTCATTATTCCTAGAGAAACAATACATGCCAATCTTGAAATAAAGCAATGTCACTTTTTAGGAATAATATTATTAAAAATTAATTGAACAACCCTCCTATCAAAAAGGTCCTAATAGAAAAAGACAAATGGATATCTTAGATAAGCAGAGCAGCAACAATAAAGAAAACAAAGCAGTAAGATACAAGGGGGAAAGATAGGAAAATCCAGGTCTTGTCTCAAAATAAATAAATAAATAAATAAATAAATAAATAAATAAATAAATGGCTGAGGTATAGCCTAGTGTGACGGTCCTAGGTTCAACCCAAAGCACTGAAAACATAAAATGAAAAAAATTATAAATTAATTAAATTAAAAATATTAAAGTGATTACCACTAATAACAATAAATACACAAAAGCAGTGTTTAATACCCTAGGCCCGTGTTAGTTTGGGTCTTCCTAGATGCAGAGCCAAGATGAGATTATGCCTAATGACAGCAGGACTGGATCGTCAAACAGGTTGGCTTTAGTGTCCAGCCAGAAAATTGGGAACATTCAGTTCTGGATGTGCCGGGCACGACACTGGGAACAATTTCTGGTCCCTTCCTGTCTGTGCAGTTCCCCTGCTCTGCTCCCAAGAGGCTAGGAAGTGAATGGACTATCACCAAGTTCTCCCTTGTGACAGTCCTGTCTTTTTTGGGGGAAGGGCTTACAGGGTGTTTGGGGTCTCACTGCTAGATGGGACTTGTAGTGATCTGCCTGTTTACAAGTTCCCAAGAGCTGGGATTACAGGCATGTGCCACCACACCCAGTCTCAGTTGCCATCTCAGCATGTCCTCGGGCTGGGTCGGCATGGCAGGCCTCAGGATTGAACTCCCAGCCCCTGTTCCTGCTTGCAGGTGCTTTAATCTGCTGAGCTCTTTGGCTGGCTCTGTAGTCCTGTCTTAAATCCAGCTGCTCCCATCTCTGAAATTGTTAGGGAAATGAAAACATGAACCCTCTCCTCCTCCCATAAGTGGTTCGTATTGGCTGATTTGGTGCTTCCTCCCACAGCGGGAAAGCTGAGGAATAAATGCATGTACCATTTTTTTTGCTTTGTGCTGGGAAGCAAAAACAGGACCTTGTGCTTGCAGGTGGGCACCTATGCTTCTGAGCTATATCCCTGGCCCCTACAATGCAATTCTGATTCTAAAGGAATAAGAAAGCAAAGAAAAGGAAGAGGTAATTTCTTTTAAGGTGCAAAAAACTTCTTTGCTGGAGGAGGTCCCAGTTGTTGATTCTTTCAAGTGTTAAACGTGCATTTTGATTTCTGTCCATGAACTTGCCCTTAACCACCCAGCAGAAAAGTTTAACCATGAGGCATAAAATATAAAGCCAGATTAGTATGCTGAACTGTAAATGGCTTCCATCAATAGTTTCCATCATTGCCAGCTTTGCCAATCACCCACTGAGATTATGGAACACTGGATTATGTATACAACTACTTTCTCTTAGTTCAATGAGAACAAATTTTTTTGTACCAGTAATGATTAGAAAAATTATCATGGCTACACCCTGTGCTCCGTATAACTACTAGGAGGATGACAATATGCATTGTATCAATTACTAGAAATGTACTACTAACATGTTCTGAAACTGTCACTTTGTTACTTCTTATTAAATGCAATCAAAATCAAAATCAAAAAACAACATTTAAATGTATCAGGTATTATCATTTTATGGCTATTTGATTGTTTAATTTGTATGCCTGGATATAATCACTAGAGTACAACAAAATTCTTTGAATATTTATTTTAATCTCTAATTAAGTGACAGGAATGTTTTTTAAAAAAGAGGGCAGGTGGGGCAGAAAGAAGGATGGCTGAAGGCATGTTTGGCTGAGACTAGTCTAACTGTGGAGTCTACAAGCCACAGTAGATCATCCAAGGACCTGTGACATCTGCTACAAACAGGCCTGGAATGGCAGAAAAATACAGCGAGAGCTCAAATGTGAAAGAATTACTACAGGGAGAGGCACACCGACATGAATTCCCCTCAGAATTCTTCCCGTTTCTTTCATCAACTTGGCTCTTGATTCCTGCGCTTTCTGAGGCAGGGCGGGGCACCCTCTTTCACAGTGATTTTAGTCGTGCCGTCAGGGATGCCTAAAGTCCTGCATCCATGCCAAACATCTACCTTTCTTAGTTAGCTGGACTTTGCGGGTGAGCCAGAAGCAGCACAATGCCAGATCCACTCAAGAAGGTGGGCGAGGACCTACTAATACTTTGACGAACCTGCCTTTCCATGGGGTGGTACTCGGCAGCCGCGTACGGCATGTGCGAAGACTCAGACCAGGATACAGTGTGTTGTGTGCGTGTGTGGGGGGAGGGTCATTATGATGGTGATTAACAGCAATGTATCTTCTACTGTAAATCTACATATTACAGCCTATTAAATCTGAATACCATTTATTTCCATCACACCTCACACATTACAGTGAGATTGGACCAGGTGAGGTGAAGCCTGGCGTCCATGCAAACACAGTGGTCCTTTCCGCAGCCCAGCAGTTAAGAGTTCTTGGCCAATCGTATCCCCTGATGCCGGAGACCTTAGAGCTCATGCCACTGCTATAACCCCTTACTAAGGTTTTCAGCCTTTCTAATGCCGTAAGCCCATAATACAGTTCCTCATGTTGCGGTGACCGCAAAGCAAAAAATAATTTTGGTGGCTACTCAAAACTGAAATTCCAAATAAATAACATTTTCTGATGGCTTTAGGCGACCCCTGTGTTTTGGTTGTTCGACCTCCACCAGGGTCGCGACCCACAGGTTGAGAACCGCTGCGATCCCATGATGCTTACTGAGATAAGTCCATTACAAATTCCAGTGACAGCATTACCCAGTAATAGTTTCTGTGTCCCAGTTTTTTTTTTTTTTTCATTTGAAAGTAGGAATGTTAGTAATGTGTGTCTGTGACACAGGAGTTTAATGAGGATGAACAAGAAAGATGGCTGCGTCTTAAATCTCAGAGCCTATTACCTAGTACGCAACAAAAATGCCGCAATGAGGGAGGCAGGGCTAGCTGTGCCAGCACACCGCTCCTCTTCCTGACGTACGGAGGACTTCGCAGCACTGTGGCTGCTGAGCAGAGCTGTGTTGGTGCAGCAGGCTGAGCAGGAGAGACGCCAGTGCCTTCCAGAACTTTCTCATCTTCCCCTTTCTTGCTGGGTTTAGGAGACCTCAAATGGAGAAGAGAGGCTAACACAGGAAAGCTATCTGACATCGGGACATCCACGCAAGGCTGCCGCCCTACAGCCGTTCCTCGTGCTAGGCAGTCACCGTGCAGCAAAGAGGTGTGCTTTCTTCTGAGACTTTTTTCTGTTTCTTTTTCATTGCACCACTATGACCTAGGCTCTCCTGACTAAATGCAGCTACTATTGTTACCATTTTTGAAGATGTTCTTATTCTTCCAGTGTAGGAGCTGTAGGATTTTTTTAGAAATACTTTTTACTAAACAAAGGTTTTGTTAGGGTAAACATCTACCATCTATGACAAAACAAAACAAAACAAAAAAAGAGGATGGAAGGTTGGGAGAGCTACCATTGCAATGCAAGTCTGATTTTTTTTGCTGTGTGTTGTGCTTTGTTTTGTTGAGTCAGGATCTTGCTGTATAACTGAGGCTTGCCTTGAATTCGTGGCCATCTTCCTGCCTCAGCCTCGCATGTGCTGGGATTATAGGCGTGGGCCACCACACCTTGCTGCGATTAATAAGTATAATTATGTAATAATTTTATTGCTTATCTTCATAACAATAACTTTCTTATTGATGACTTTTTTTATTATGACAAACTCCACACAAGTATTGCTTTTTTTTTTTTTTTTTTTAGACAAGAGTGTTGGGCTTAATTGACATTTTATAAATATTTTCCAATGAAGAAATGTTGATTTCTATCTACTTATAGGAAAGTAATTGATTTTCATTTTCACTATAAATGAGGAAGGACATATGATATATGTGTTAGAGTCTCACCGTGTAGCCCAGGCTGGCCTGGAACTCTGGCGACCTCTTCCCCTCCCCTCCCAAGTGCTGGGTTACAGGCGTGTGCCTCCACGCCCACTGGATAGACCATTCCAACTCTAGTTGATTATTGTTATAAAACCCGATACTGTCTTATGTCTCCTGAGATCTCCAAGTAGAGAGAGAAATTTTATTAAAATTATTTTTAGGCATGGCCTGTCACATAACACTGCTCTAGTGAGAAAAGTTATAGAATTGCCCTTAAAACTTTAACCAGTCACTCTGCTGAACTGGTAAATATATCATGTTCTGGCAAAATGAAGAAAGTAGGAAAGACTTGTTCAATAGGAGACGGATGAGTTAGTGTAGGCTTGTACTTTTTTCCCTGTTCATAATTAAATAAAAATAGAACTCATTTTTTTTTCTTTAGGGGTAGTTTTTTTTCTTAATAACTTACTAATGGAATTTAAAAGTTAGCATGTTACGCCTGATATAAGAATGTCAGCTTACAGAAGACCAAAGTTATACTTTTTTTTTTTTTTTTTTTTTAAGACAGGGCCTTGTGCTACATCCCAGATTGGCCTCTGGATTTCTGTCCTCCTGCTTCGGCCTGCTTCGCTGGCTGAGATTGGAAGCCTTCACTACCACTTACATGTATAAATAGGAAGAGAGGGGAAAGTTATTTGATGGGATGCTTGTAAAAATTTAAATTTTAAATGCTTATCTATTATTTCTCATGACTTGATTTTTATTTCCCTTTATTATTTATTTATTTTTGAGACAGTGCCTCATTATGCAGGTCAGGCTGGTCTTGAATTCATTGTGTAGCCTAGCCTGGCCTCAAGCTCACAGCAAACCTCCTGCCTCAGCCTCTTGAGTGCTGGGATTACAGGTGTAGGCCCCTTCACCCAGCTCATGTCTTGATTTCTAAAATGACTTGAGATGTTCAAGACAGATAAATAACCACTATTTTAGCTCCACTATGCTTCTAATAAAATCAGAGTCTGTTAGAAATTATGTAGCACATTCATTAGATATTTCATAAATATTTAGAAGTAATATAGAGTAAAAAGAAAAGAAACCCTGAATACTGCATCCTCAAGAAACTCTTCATGGACACAAGCAATCATGTGACTTTGTTTTAGAAATCATGTTAGAAATTCAGTGTGGTTGGGCACTGTGGCACATGCCTGTAATCGTAGCACTTGGGGCACTGAGGTAGGAAGATCAGCACCTGGGCTACATAGTGCGTTCAAGGTCGGCCTGAACTATATCATGAGCCTGAGCCACCTGTCTCAAAAAAAAAAGTTGTTCATATCAAATAACTATGTTTAGCAGTTCCTACATGGTATCACTAAATTCTAAGCTGTATAGAAAATTATTATGAACAGTATTGAAAAATACTTTATTACATGAAAATATCATTAAGGTATGAAGGATAAATTTAATTAATTAATTAATTAATTAATTAATTTTTTTGCAGGACGGGGCTCAAACTAATGACCTTGCACTTGCCAGGCAGGCACTTGTGCCTCGGAGCTATCTCCCTAGCCCCTGAAGGATAAACTTAAAATCAACACATTTCAAGTAAGTCCTGTGTAGGGCTGGGGATATAGCTCAGTGGCACAGTGCTTGCGTGGCAAACATATTTCCTGAATTTGATAATCCCCCCCCCCAAAATAACAATAAAAAACCCAAATAAGTCCTGTTTAGCTCCTTAAGGCTGTTTCCAAAGTTATGGCCTATTGGTGTCTGAATGGGCTATTTTACCATTTGTCTAGTCGTTAAGACTCCCATTACCTAAACACTTATTTCCTAGGTACTATAAAGCCTCTAGCAATGTGATGCCTTTTATTTTCCTCTAGAAATTAAAGAGGACAGTCTCCCAAAGCAAGTGTAAAAAGGTATCTCTTTCTTTTAAGAAGGGCTACATTAAAATTATATATGGGATAATTATCAAAATGGAGAATGGAACACGATGCGCAACAGAGAAACATCGTGGAAAACGATGCACCCCGTCCACCCACCAGCTCCCCGCAGGAATGGGACGAACACCTGTGCTGATGAAAGTGAAAACCAAGGGAAAGAAGGCACTGCTGCTTCTCACCAGCTACAAGCAGCACAAGCTTTACCCAGGTGTCTAACCCAGTGTGCCTGTATAGCACCTACCTTACCCCAGAGTTTTGTCAATGAGAACAGACTCGGCACCTCCCGTGTTTGAAGCTAGGCTGGGTTTGACTGTGCTCTCTGTGGGAGCCTATTTTGAAGAGTGAAGAGGCTGGGAGGGGTAAGGAGGAAAACAGTTCTGTGCAGCAGCTTAGCACTGATTAGCAGCGCACGGTGGCATAGGTAATGAAGTAGCTATTGCCGCTGCTGCAGAGGTCTGTAGTTTTTGAGGAGATTTTCTATCTTCCAGCTGGTGTGAGGAGAGGTCTTCAGCCAATTTCTGATACTGAGGATCAGTGCAGTGGACCCGGCCACACCCTACATTCAGAGGTCCTGCTCCATTGCAAACGTGCTCACCTCAGGGACAGGGCTGTGAGCTTCAGTGGTCGTTGATGGGCTGGTGTCCACGGGAAGGAGCTTTGTGCTGTTCCTATTCCTGACCTCGCAGCTTGACACAACACTGAATTACCCACAGGTGGGCCTTTGGAGGCTTCTTCTTCCCTCTGAGAAACCAGTGTGGGCTCAGGAGCTCGACTCTAGGGTCTTCGTACAGGAGTCTGGCACCCCAGGCTCCTCCACTTGGGCTTTTCTGGTGTCTGCTCTCTGGAGCAGGAACTTGAGTTCTTCCCAGTTAAAGGTGGGTCCACAGGCACGTGGGCAGGGGCTAGCTGCCTTCTTTCTTCTGCATCTTGGAAAAGCCACTGATGACAGAGATGAAGGCCTCTTGCTGCTAGGTTTCCCACTGGGAGTGTTGAGTTAGAAGTAAGGCAACTGGCAAACATCATTTCCTTGAACCAGTTGCACAAGTCTGGAACTCGTAAGTCATGCTCTGATCTTATATTTCTCCCACTTGGGTATCTTCTTTTCCATGGCAGTGCACCAGCCCAGAATTCTCCATCTTGGCCTGTTCAAACCACCTTGTGGGATCCTACCTAGCACATTCCAATATATGTAGAAGGGAAAAACCAAGTACACCATGAAGGTTCTCACTAATAACTCCTGGCTTGAATCTTCCAAATCTCTCTTCTACTCCTGCACAGTTTCCCTGATGAAAATTCTGATTTCTCATCTCACTGGCAGTGACCGAAGACCCTTCTCTCTTATCCCGGCAGCATTTGGGGGCAATGGACACTCTTGCATCTGCTGTTCTTGAGTGCTGCAGTTGAAAGAGTGAGGTTTTGGTCTTTTTGCCTTTTCTATCTCTTGCCCTCTTATAGCAGCAATGTGGCTGGAGCTGTACCAGTCCTTGGGTATTTCTGTCCTTTCATAAACTCAGGATTTTCAATAAGTAGTGATTGCCCCAATTTACCAAGACAAAAATTAGTGAAATCCAGGACACTTCCTCCAAACAAGAAAAGCCTCCTCACTCCTTCTGATGGCTCAGGAATCTTCCATTTTATGGTCCTTGCCTAAAACAATACTGGATGGCTGGGAAAAACAAGCAGGGAAATCGTCCCAGCATCATTTTTCTGGTACTCCTCAATTTTATTCTTTTTAAAAAATTTGGTAAAAATGTCTCTATTCGTTAATGATATATCTTTGAAATAACATGGTAAATATAATTTAAAATAAAGGTCCATCTAACAGTATCATTCGCCAGTATTCCATTTGGTGGAATCAGAATGTTCCATCTTATTTCTTTAAAGAAAATCTTTGTTTGCAGTAACAGAATGATTACATTCAGTGACAATGTTGAAGTTAAGTCCTTGATGTCTTTGCTTCTAAAGGGGGCGCATTTAGCTCTCTGCAGCAAACCCCATTCCTGTCCTTCCCTCCCCACCCTCCTCAAAGCAGGTGTGAATAGCCTTCATTGCTAACCACTCTGGGGATGAGATACCTCAAACGGCCCTGGTTCACCAAAGTCCTCTCCCAATGCTCTGGCTTATGGGAAAGACTTAGTAACACGCAGAAAGTACGCTTGTTAACTTCGAAGCATTTAATGGAAGCCATCTCATTCTGTATGCACTGAGGCCCTGGTGGTGACCTTTTATTGTTTTGCATCAAAACTTCATTGAAGATTTGGAAATCATTGTTTAGTGGTAAAGGCATATTTTAAATATCTTGTCTTGCCTTAAAATCATAAATATCACCATTCAGTTACAAATTTTCCATGAGAATGACTCTGCTGATAACTGGCATAGAAATACTCAAAACTTCCTGCTGGGGTTGATAAATTGCATAATATCTACTTTCTGTATCCTTAAAAGAAAAAGAGACTCTATGACATGTAAAATAACATGAGCGCAGCTTCTTTACACTTTACAAATTCCTCCCATCTTTTAGTGTTGCCATATGTACTAATTTGACAACTTTCTTTCTTTCTTTCTTTTTTCCTTCTTTGGTGCAGACAATTATACTTGAAGAGTTCACATAGAAACCAGTCTTTTTAATATTATTTTTTTAAAGAGGAGAACAGGTTCTTGCAAAAAAGGCTAAGTTGTCCCCGTTGGGCTTGTACTTGCTATCCACTCGCCTCAGCCTACTGGGGTGCTGGTCAGCAGCCCTGCACCACTACACCTGGCTGAGCGATAGTTTTGTTTGGAAATGACTCCCTTCTTAGGGTCTTTTCGAGACATTAAATGTAGTTTTTGTAGTTGCAATTCTTCCCATGCACACCTAGAGCGCTTTAGTTTTTCATTTCACTACAATATTTTATGGAGACTTATTCATAATAAAAGGGAAAGTATTTTGTTAAAATAAAGACCATCTTCTTAAAGTTGATTTTGTTTATAGTCCAATGATTATAAACATTTTATTAAGTTAAATAATCATGCTAATCAACACAGCTGGTTTCAACACACGGGGACACACTTGTGGGACTCCGAGGAAGCCTCCAGCTCCTCCACCAGGAGGAGAACTTGAGGAAGCTCTAGGGTGGAGCCTCTTGGTGCGTGATTCATCAGGCTGTGCGCCTCAGCCAGTGCGTGTGGCCCTAAGTGCAAGTCCCATAAGAGAGCAATCGCTGTGATTAATTTCATGAAATTCTATCAGGTTGTTTAGACCAGTTCACCGCCCACGCTTAATTCTTGTGAGTTTCTGAAACCTAGGGCAACTAATCTTTCTAGACTTGTATTAGCAAATATAAATATTCTTTCCATTGAGACGATAACTTGTGGATCTGCTTTACACACCTGCAAAAAGAATCCTAGGGCTTTCTTTCTGTTGTGTTTTTATCTCTCTCCTTCCTGGTTCCTGATGCCAGCTGCAGTTGTCATAATTAAACTAATGAAACCAAACTGACAGGATGAGAGCAGACCCTTCTGCCACCGGTCTAGCATATTTGACCATGCTGCAAGCCTGCGGTTGACCATCTGTATCGATTTCACCTTCCTGTGAGGTGTGCAACAACTTTTCCAGCCCTGTGATTGTCACAGAGTTTATATCTTTCAATATAATTGTACTCTATCAACACAGGGAGAAACTGGACAGTGGCTGGAGCATGGCCTCATTGCTTTGGCCTTGGGCACACCAGCCAGAACATCTGTGTGCACCATTTCAGTGACACAGCAACATAGTGGAAAGGGTGCGTTGCTGTACTCAATGAATAAAATTATCTTAGTGGATGGCAATGGTAGATGAAGCCCGGAACACTTATCTGATGCCCATTCGTCATCTATGGCCCTTTCTACTTAAGTCCATGACTGGTCTAGACTCTTGGTGCCTTTGAGGAGGTAAGACATGGTGGGGAAGACCCACCCCAAGCAAAAAATCAGGAGCTAGATTTTTTTTTTTTCCCTGAAGACCAAGAGCAGCCGGCTCAAACAATCTCTTGCATCTTTCTCCCCACGTGACCTTTTAAAACTGAAAAGCTTTAAGTATGAAAGCGAAGGACATACTCCTTTCCCAACGAGCAGAATCTTAAGGCATGCAACGTTTGTCCCTAAAGGAAGCAAGTTAAATGGAAATTTAGGAAAGCTGCATACAATGCCACTGGCACTCATGGGATTTTGTGCAGTGCATCTCCAAGGAAAAGGTCAACCACTTGGGTTAGATGCCTGGGAGGGAGAACCCTAGGCCAGCTTCCATGGGCACTGGCACAAAGTGGAAGAGGGTCAGAAAACCCTGCTGTAGTCTCCTTACTTTTCCTATTTGCAGCTTCTGGTGGTGTCAGTGCTGGAGCCCCCATCGCACTGTGCATGGAAACAAGTTCTTCCTAAACCCTCAGCCTCCCAGAGTGCTGGGTTTACAGGAGTGGGTACCACTTCTGGTTTTATCATTCCTGGTCCTACTTTGGCTCCCACACAAAGCAGGAAGCGCTTTGAGATTCTCTAAGCATACAGTTCCATTTTGTCTTCCTCCCGCTGACCCCCATGGTCTTCCTGCTCAAGATTTAGGATTGTGCTTTTACCTCGAAGGGAGACCAGAGTGTTAGAGATACCCTAGCATCCCAGACATCACCACAGCTCCAGACCCCATCCACAGGTGCCCCTGTGATGTCTGGTGTTTCCCCTATAAACAGCGGAAGTAAGGGGGACAACATTCAAAAATTTTTTTTAGATTATTTTATTTTATTTATTTATTCATTTATTTTTCTTGTTTCAGAACCTTTGTTTGTTTATTCACTCATTTTCATGGCCGGCTCAGCCCACTCCGAGGGCAGGGGTGGCACAGCATGTGGTGCCGGGGATCGAACCCGCGGTCCCTGAAGCCGCCCAAGCTTTCCCAAACAGGTGCCTTAGAGCACAACATTCTACAAGGTGGACTCATGAGAACTCGAGAAACTAGCTGTTGGCCTATGAGTTAGTTCCTAACAGTCATCAGACTCAAATAGTTTTACAAAAAATATTGGCTACCTTTTTTGATGCCTGAATCCTGAACTTGAATGACATAGGGCTAGATAGACGTGATCACTGTACTTTGTGAATGGTAGCTACTCTATATTTTAAAACATACTCGCCTATGTGCTGCTGCACCAACTTCACAAGGCCATCAGGCAATAGCAGTGGCAGACACTCACAGTTCTTACATGCTAGATAAAATTTATGTGTGTATAAATATTATATTTATACACATGTATCTTCACTTTATTCTCACAGTGTATTTAGGGAAAGACACAGCTGTAGTGTGGGGATGGTTTCAAATGACTTGCCAAAGATGGAAATAATCCTAGGACCAAGATGGCTTAACTCCAGAGTCGCTGTCCCCATCACTGAGGTCTGCGTGGAGCCCTTGGTGACAGCAGCACTTAGTTGCTGTTCATACTGAATGCCTGTTTTGCACTCGAAGTCTATTTTCAGACCAGTCCTTTTTTCCTGTAGGGAAGGCAAAGCTGTCTGCTCTAGGTTCCTATGTCTAAGGTGCTCCTGCCTGCCTGCCTGCTATTGCCTGTACCCACATTTTTTTCCTCGCTCTCCCTCCCTCCGTCTCTTTGTCTTAGACCCTCTGTGTCTCTCCCTCTGTCTCTGTCTCTTTGTCTCTGCCCCCCCCCACCCCTTATACTCTAAACGTCTCACTCGCACTCCACCTCTTGGGGTACCCTCTCAGCCCTCATTTTTTTTTTTTTCTAGCCCACACACTCCTACATAGAGGTGATCATTCCAGGGCTGTGTCACAGCCAGTGAGCTCTCTGTAAGCCATTTGCCACTAAATCTGCTCTAGAGAGGTTGGCATTTGTAGAGTTTGGATAACCTAATCCCAAGAGTGCTGGAGAAGATTATTAGTCCAAGTTTCAGAAGATCAACAGAAACATGAGATTACTGAAGCAGCAACTGTTGCCCACAAAGTCACAGAAAAACTTCTAGCATCAATCAGATCGGTACAGCACCGAATATTTAAAGACTGTTTTTCACTATATGGCCAGAGGCCCTCCAGTGTCATAATCTCCTGGGGAATGGTTAAAGACAAAGAATGATTGTCCACATCCCAAATATAATAAGAGTGCGAGGGCAGGTGGATTAAGGTCTCTTTTGTTTCCCAAATGACTCTGAAATACACTGTATTTTAGAGCCACTGCATCAAGTGTCAATTTATTTAAATATACACATACACCTCCAAAAGGAATGCTGTTAGAAGCAGTAACGTACTTTATGATGTAAACCAACGCTGCCTGATGGAAGAATAACTCAAGTCATGTAAATAATTTTTAATTTTTTAATGACATTTGAAAATATAGAGTAGGTAAGATTAATTATAATGCTATATTTTATTTAACCTAATATACTCAAAATAATATATTTTATTATGCACTTAGTATGAACTTGGTGAGCTGTTTTTCAGGTTGTTGTACCGTCTTTGAAGCCCAGCAGGCACTTTGTGCTTCCAAAACCTCTCGGAGTAGACTGGTCACATTTCAGCAATGTGCGCTTCATGTCTTAGTAGACTGCAGAAGGCAGTGTGGATGTGTATTTTTGTGTGGTAAAAGAATCGACAGGATAAAGATAAAATAATACCGAATAACTGGTTTTGGAATTCAGCCTCACTAAGACCATCAGCTGCTGGGGCTGGTTGTGCAGGACCCAGCGTGAGCACGTGAGCGCTGCAGCTCAGGTCTTCCCTGAGGTCCGCTTTTTTTTTTTTTTTTTTTTAATGCAAGAACTTTATTGAAGTGCAATGGAACTTGTTGAAAGCTTAAAAGGGGAAGCACAAACACCTCTCCTCAGATGGAGCACCAGGTGCACGGTGGACTCCTGGATGTTGTAGTCAGAGGCTTTTCTTTTTCTGAGCTCTTTCTGCTGTGCTGAGAGCTACCTTTTGTCTTGGCTCTTCCATCCTGAATCGAGGCTGAGCTCTGCTCAGGGATTTAGATAGCATAGCAAGCCCATTGAATCCCAACAAAACTGCGGCATTCGCTGCCCCAAGTTTTGGCACTGTGTGCGCAGGGTCACTGAGGACGTTGCTGCTGTCACATTTCACGCACTAAATCTCTCCTCCTGCTACCTCTGATGTCTCAAAACCTGTTACGTTCACCCCTCCTCTGGAGACACAAGTGTTCCTTTCCTACCACTTACTTTAGGCTGCTGCGGGAACTTGCTGTGCAGTATTTTCACCGGGGTTGTGCGGTACTTCTGCAGCTCTGGAGAAGGAAGAGGATCCTGGTGTGGGGAACGCAGAACAGCCACAAGTGCTCTACACGAATACCGTGGGTGCTCGGTTCCCTCCTGAAGTTGGCCCAATAGCCCCGAACTGAACTACGGTCTTCACCAAGCCCAGGCCCACTTACGGGATCCCGCTGTGGTACGACAGCCTCGCCCTTCCCATGGAGATTTATCCATAAATAATGCTACAGCCCTGACAGTGGAAGATCCTTCGTGGTCTTACTGCCCCCAGCTTAGCTGTGCATTTGCTTGTCTTGGTAGCTGACACCAGATGTTTGTGACCAGAATCCCAAGTGTTGAGTCATGTGCTGCCAGGTTGGCTTTGGTTTCCAATTTCAATGTAGTTTATTCTGGATTTAATCTGGGCTAAGTATGTTACCAAGATTTCCTTGAGGTAAAGTTAGACTGAAAGACTCATGTCTAAGAACTATCCCCTGGAGGTGGACCTTGAAATCACCCTCCTTAAACGAGGCACGGTGATGCACATCTCTAACCCTAGCACTCTCAGGGGCTGAAGCAGGAGAACCACAGGTTCAAGCCCTGCCTGGGCAACTTAGTAAGACGTTGTCTGAAAAATAAAATAAAACAAAACAAGATAAAATAGAGCTGGGGATGTATGTAGCTCACTGTGAAGACCTTGAGTTGAGTCTCCAGTAGAAGAAAGAAAGAAAGAAAGAAAGAAAGAAAGAAAGAAAGAAAGAAAAAAGAAAGAGAAAGGAAGGAGCTTACTACTTGAATAGGATGAATGCTGGAAAATAATGATTATAAGAAAAAGAAATTATAGGCATGAAGATTGCTCTTTACAGAGGCCTAAGTCCGAGCTCACCTAAAACGCAATCTGCTCTGTGTCCTGAGGGCTGCAGCCTGGTGCTGAGCGCCTTCTGGGCAAGAGGGCTGCCTCAGAAGCACTGTGTCCTCCTAGTGCCACCAGCCTCACTGGAGGCTGGTGCTCTGGCAGTGCCTGCCCAAGGACCCCAGGCCACTACTGGAACTAGAAAATCAGTCAGCACCCCAAAGCGCCTCTTAACAAGTGAAAAGCTAGCAAGAAGTAGGGAGAAGTCTAGAGAAATTTCTGACTATTTTGCCAGAGGGTGGCACAGACTAGCAAAACAAACAA
>PVJA010016437.1:0-43467 GCA_004027025.1 Myocastor coypus
ATGATTGTGAGGACAATATGCAATATGTCAACTTTCAAAGAAAAGAAAGGAGAAAAGAAAAAAAAAAGTAATGTGGATTTAGAAAGGTTAATGTTTAATTGTTTGATCAATCTTATATACCTATATGTATTAATCTAAACTGATCTGATGATGAAAATATGTAATATAACCATTGTTAAATTTAAACAATAAAAAAATTGAAAAAAAAAAAAAACATAGTGATTAATCACAAAAACAACAACAACAAAAAAAAAATCACCTGGAAGAACCAAGTATAGGATTTACTCCTCAGCAGGGATCCAGAGCTGAGAGATCCAGGTAAAAATCTTACATGTCATCTTCTCCTTAGAGCCATTAGTTCATTTAGTTACACAAATAAAGGCAGCACCTTGGGCGGAGGAAGCTGCTGCAGAGCCCTGGTGTGCGGCAGGTACTGAGCACCTGTTTGCATCCTGTCCTGGGGACGCTGTACTTCGCCAGTTTCTGGCTCTGATGGGCACAAGATCTCGGGGAGAACTCCTGCTGGTCATGGGAATCCTGGCACTGTTGGGGTGGCTGGACTCAGCTGGCTTATCAGGAAACCAGTCCTTCTCTGTTAAGGTCACGGCACCTCAAGGTCCTGGGAGAGCAAGAAACGAAAATCATCTTCCTGGGCACTCTTCCTCCAGTTGCTCCAGCTTTTCTATTGGGCGCTCTCTGCCATTTAGCCCTTGCTCCCTTCCCAAGAAGTATTTTTAAGTATCCAGAGCATCCGCTAAATACTGCATTTACGCAGTGTCCACAGAGTACGGCATGTTCTCACAACATTGCTCAATTCTTTCTCCTGTGGTAAGGATTCAAAGCTTATTTAATTAAGCAGTAGTGTGGCATAATTTAATTCTCATCCCAAAAGCTTCTCATTTGGCATACAGATATATATGTTCTTATGCTTGTTTCTATCCAGGAGCTAATAAAATTCATAACACAATTGACAAAGGAGGTTCTGAAGAAGCTACCTATGGCATATCACTGATTTGTTTCATTTTATAGAAATGTGGTTTTCTTTTCTGCTTTCACCTAAGTAATTTTCTAAACATTCCTCAAAGGGCAAGCTGCCTCCTTCAGCAGGGAGGCCAAGGACACTCTGGCACCTCCTCCTGAGGCTTGGAGCGGAGCTGTGCAGTGAGAGGAAGGCGTCCTGGGCTCTGGCCTGATGCCTGGCTCAGCCCTGCCTCACTTCCCAGCACCATGACCTCTGGCAGACCAAAGCGTCCCTCCCTGTGCCGTTCTCTTCATGTCTGAAATAAGCAAGCCATACTTGAATATTCCTTGTGCCCTACAGTAAGATGATTCCAAAACGTGATTTTGGGTTTGAGGCTGGTTTCTGCTCTGGACCTCACTTAAAGGGTTTTAGCCATAAGTCCATGTGAAGAAAGCAGGCCTGCCAAAAAGGGAACACTGCAAATCACTCAAAACCATTAAGAATGTTGGCACTGACTTCAGAAAGGCAGGATAAACACACCCGTGCCCAGTGGGAACACACTTACTGGACTCTGCCTATTAACTCATCTGTGCCTGAGCACTTCCCAAGGCCCTCCAGGTGGCACTGATCTTGCCCTACCAGGCCTGGTACACAGCTTTCTCAAAGGCAGAGGGCACCTGGTACAGGGCCTAGTGATCATCCATCTTTCCATTTTGTTGGCATGCGAGGCTGACTTTTTTGTGACCTCTATCCAAAAGCAGGTATGGTTCTCTCACCTCCCTAAGAAGTTATAAAATAAAGAACATAAAGCTTTCTTTCCTTGGGGGTCTTTTTGTCCCCAAACATACTCCTTAATCCAGTGAGTCTACAGATTCTTCTAACTGGAACAGATTCAAGAACTGCCCTGCCTCTAATTTCCCAAACACGCTTTAGTTTAGCTTTTACTGACCTGAAGTTGTAAAAGGAAACAGAATTTGATCCAGGACTCTAGAATCTGCCTGAGTTGTTCTGCCTTAGTAAGACTAGGAAAACTTTTTGGTAATCCTTATATTTTTCTACATACTCATGCAAAGGAAACAGAAAAACAGAGTAGTAAACTCTAACTTCTGGGTCACAGTTTATAGCACATTTCACAACTAAGTACTGTACTTGAGTTCACTGGACTTGCTGAAGGTCCTGGTGGGCCGGGGAGGCCCCTGAGTGTGCATAGATACCCAGAGTTCTATAAACGGCATATGATGTGCACAGTCAAAAAACATAAATTTGTTTTTTGGGTTTTTTTAAGTTAGAAAAACCCAGGGCATTTCACATTAGCTCAATGTTTAAGTGCCTGCTCAGGCAATCCCAGTGAGGCATAGGGGACAGCAGTTTGATCCCCACCCTACCCTCAAGACTGCCTGAGCCAGCTAAAACAACAACAACAACAACAAAAAACTTAAGTTAGAAAAACCCAGATGTGGAAGGCAAGAGACCTGGCACCATCTTTTGCCACTCTGAATATTTCCCATGATGACAATGCAGCTATTTCCGTTTCGTCAGCATGTGAGGCTTTTTTTGTGACTTCTATCCAAAAAAAAAAAAAAAGGTAAGTTCTCTCACCTCCCCAAGAGGCCACAAAAAACAGAATTTAAAGCTCTCTTTCCTTCAGTGTTTTTGTCCTTCAGTACATTTGTATTTAGTCAACCACCAGACATTTTTATGACTTCATTAGAAATGAGTAAGCTGTTGGTATTTCCTAAGGGTTATTATTCACTTGTGAAATGCAGAGAGCTTTTTGTTTTGTTTTTTTGGAAAATCCTGATCAGCTGAAATGACTGGGTGGTCAGGCGCACACGTTTTCTTTTACAGCTTGATATAAAGGCTCATTTTTCTCAGGCAAAGAACGATGTTACGGTTAACTCACTGTCTCAGACTGAGGTCATCTCTGTTCACTGGTGGGGTGAATGAACTAGATGTATTTTTCTTTAGAAAGAAAGAAAGAAAGAAAGAAAGAAAGAAAGAAAGAAAGAAAGAAAGAAAGAAAGAAAGAAAGAAGGAAAGAAAGAAAGAAAGAAAGAGAGAGACAGTACCACCTTCCACGAGCAACACTCTATTTTTCTCCTGGGATGAACAAAAAAAAAATGTAATTAAAAAAAATCCATCAGTGTGCCTACAAGTAGATTAAAAAAAAAAAAAAAAAAAAAACACAAACTCCCTTTTCACATTTCCTAGACTATCAAAGGTGTATACATCTCTCCATGTCATACTATCCTATCCCTTAAGTGCTCTGAATTCACAAGTTCAACAGTTTTGTAAAACATTTTTAAACTCACTTTGTTTCCATTTCCAAAGGGTAAACTATAAGGAGATCTTCTTGGTGTACTGAAACAAAATGACAGACTATAGCACATCACTGTAACTGTGGGAGAAACGTCTTTGTGCTTTGTGCTTGGCCAGAAGCTCCCATTCTCTTTGCTGTCTTCTGGGTGCCGCACTGAAAGGGCCCTCACAGGCGCAGAGGCCAGGGAGAGGCCTCCTCACTGCTGCCAGGTTCCAGTCTGCCTAGGATGGCCTAGCCAGGGCACTGATCCCAGGGCAGTGACTCAGCTCAGGAGGACCACCTGCCGCGTGGGTATTGCTGCCTTCCGGGTCACCACAGTCACAAGGTCAGAGAGACCAAAGGAGCAGAGAACAACTCAGAGTCGGCAAGGGCAGCACCAGGGGAAAAGGCTTCAGTTAAAAAAGGGAAGAACCTGCCCCGTGGGGCGCTGGCTGGCTTACCAGCTGGATCCTGAGCTTGTGGGTTCATTCCAGGAGCCCCAAGGGAGCAAGAAGGAAGCCAAGTGAATGCCCAAGAGGAAATGCAGACAGGGACAGAGCACCTTAGGCCTTCAAAGGGAAAAAGATGACCCTGGATCACCTTTTTCAAACCTCTTTTCTCAGTCACTGGGTTCCTCTAAAATAGTAAATGGTGCTCTGGCCGCTTTCAGAGTGCATCACCCTCCTCCCTGCAAATAAAGTCTGTTCTCCAGAAACTGGTCTGCCTCCATGCCTGTCTGCCACAGGATTCCCTCCTGCCTGGTGTGGATGCCTAGCAGTTGCCAAGGCAAAGCTCTTCTACTTGGAACCATTTCTATTGTTTGACCTATTTTCAGTCTACAAAATCATTTCTGTCCAGTTCTAATAATTCTTGCTTGCTCTATGAAAAGTCTAGAGACCTATTCTGGCACTTCGCCCCCTTGTGAACCATAGCACTTATATCTTAATGATTTTAAGACAACTTGTGTTCCCAGGCCCTACAATGTATTAAGTGCTTTCAGTCAGTGACAGACAAGATGCATACAACACGTCAGACACCGCATGTGTTGCAAGGGCTATAAAGGAAGGAGACAATCACAAAGGACACACACATGATGAAGCATGGCCTCCCAGGAAAACTAAGGTGGCTCCTTGGGGGAGTGGCCAGAAACTAGCCAGTTCTGCCCACAGGATCAGTGAAGCTCCAGTGTCCAGCTCTGGGATGTTTAAAGGAAGAATGGGGCAGACTGAGAAGGGCAGTGGGAGGAGCCACTGTCTCAGGGCCCATGAAGGCTAAAAATCACATATACATCCTCTTGTGATAGGACTTTAGGACTCTATCGAAGGCCCTGTAGGACAGGCCCCACAAGTAGCATAGAGTAGAGCCCTTTTTGAGAGAGGCAACAGCAAGATGGTTCTGGGACAGGGTTTTATAGGGAGAGGCACTTCCACCACAGCACCCTGTGTGTTCACCACAACATTCTCCAGTCACAGACTCAGCAGTTAACCACACAGAGCCTTGTGACACGTTCCTACTGCCGACTGGTTCCTTAACAGCTCTTATACTGGCACAGGACCAGAACCGTTCCTTTGATGGCTCCCATGGTGACCAGAACAGTGCCTTATAGTCAAAGAAGCTCAACAAGCCACTTAAGTGCAATTTCACCATGTGCTTTTGCCATAGTGCCTGTCAAAAGAGGTCAAAACATCCACCAGAAGATCCTTACTGAATCCTAAAATATGACGGTAGGATGCACATCAAGACAGCTGCAAAACAGGAGGGCCTCAGTCATTCTGTGAAGGCCCTGGACTAGTGAATCCCCAATTTTTAGTTTTGAAAATAAAAGCATGTGACTAACGACCTTGGCAGAATGGATAACTGGATGGAGTCTCCCAGCAGTCCAGAAAGGACTGTGTGAGCCCTGCTCCCCAGAGGGAGCACTGCTGTCCCCAGCCCCAGTCCCAGCCCACAGCCCCTCCTCTGGTCGCCTTTGAGTTCACTGTAACACTTTCCTGAGTTCCATCGCAATGACAAGGATCTGTGCTTGTTTTCACTCTCTCTCCCTTTATTCCTCTAATAATTAGCGAGTAGCAGTCATATGCCAGATGCTGTGTCACACAGGAACCTACAGACAGAAGATGGTCTCTACTCAAGCAGCTTGTGGAATAGGAAAAATAACTTTTTATAATGCAATGTGTTAAATTCTCCTTTCTCCCCACCCTTCCTTCCAGCCATTCAGATTCTCATTTCTTTGTTTTTCTTCCACAAAAGGATCTGAGGCACACAGAGGGCAGGCAGTAAGTTAGGCACGTAACAGAAGCTGATATAGTGGAGAGGCATTCCTGAGGAAGGGACTCTCTCAGGTAAGCTGCCACCAGCCAGGGAAAAGAGCAGGACAGAAAAGCAGGTGCATCTACAGCCTACGGTAGGGCTTGGGGACAGCACAGGAGCTCCAGAGAGAGTAACCTGAAATATAATGAGTCAAGAAGGAGCTTTTATAGGGGACATCCAGATTTGGTTTTCAGGAAGATCAGACTGCAGGCAGGAGGAGATCCTTATGTGAAAGGCAGAGACACTTGGGTCAAGGAGATGAAAGTTATAGGTCAGAGAGATGCCAAAGCAGAGATGCTAAGCCTTGGGGGTGGGATTGATGTGTGCAGTGAGTGAGTCACAAAGATAGGTCTTTGTCAAAAGCATTGTACAATCAGTATGTAGAGAGTGATAAAAAATATGCTGTATTGACAGTGAAAGACACGTTATTATCAGTCCCCTTCAAAACACTCCCTTATTTCCAACACTCATCCTATGTTTCTTGCCAATTTCTGCAGCAATTCTGGTGAGCCTCCTTCACAAATGGGTCTTCAGTTGCATTGTCATGGCTGCTTCAGTGCTCTGAGTGGACACAAAGCATTTACCTTTAGTGGTAACTTTTATTATAAAAAATTTACAGCACTGTGTAAGTCAGAAATTACACAGTGCTAGATTTGGTGAATAAAGCAGATGAAGGGGCCACTGAGATAGCTCAGTGGACTAAAGTGCCTATTTAGACAAGCTTAGGCAAGAGCAGGGACTGTGGTTCAATCCCTGGCACCCCATACTCCGCCAGCTTTGTCCCTCAGGTGTGCTCAGCCAGCCAGAGTCTGGGTAGAGTGGTATATGCCTGTAATCCCAGTGCTATGGAGAGCTGAAAACAGGAGGATCACTATGAGTCTGAGCTGTGTAGCGAGACCCTGTAACAACCAAATACATTAAAAAAAATAATAGTAAGGCAGATTCAGACTCACCTTTGCCTCTGAATTGTGAATGATAAACGGTAGCATGTTTTTATGAGCCTGCCTTTCTGCACATGGCATGCAGCAGCAGCTGCGGCATTCAATGTACTTTTGATTATACCTCTTAAAGATACAAAAGTGGATTTCTAGAACTACTGTAGAAAGTGGCGAGAACAATGGGATAATTTTTCTGAGATTATTTTGAGGGGTTTTAATGGTAATGCGTCTTTTCCTGTAATACATTTAAATGTTTTTAAGTAAATAGTTTCAGTGTGCTCTTGGACGGTATCCTGTTTTTCACACTGCAGATATGACAGACATTGGCCATGAGGTGGCAGCCTCACATAGCTATTGCTGTGAAGAATTGCATCCACCTGGGAGAACCGGCTCCTTGCTGTCCAGGACAAATCACTCCATCCATTTCCAGAATTCCAAATGAGGCAGGAGCTTTCTGTTTACTCCACAAACACATGGTTATCCCGTGAAAACTCCCAGAGAAAATGCAGTCACTGGGTCTGGAGCAAGGAGCATAAACAGCAGCAAGGCCTCTAGGTCTGAAACCCATAGGTCTTGCCCAGACATCACCCTCAGGTGGAACCACTGAGGAAAGAGCCAGGCCCAACACTGAGGGCAGGGGAAAGCTGCTAAGGAGCCTCTGCATCCCCATTCCTCGCACAGGGTAGCTGCTGTCTGGAGAGCTACCACTGCCATCTATGTGCAGAACAGCAGGCTGCAGGACGTGCTCCAGGGAGGTGACTGCCCAACCCAGCTTCACAGTCTGAAGGGTACTGAGGGCCGACCACACCACCTGGGCCCATCCCTCCCTCTAACTGGCTCTTGAGAGAACTTGCTACCATTTATCATTCACAATTTAGAGGCAAGAAACCAGGAGAGGGAGGGAGAGGGGAAGAGTCCATCCATGACGGGACTAGAGCACCTGGATCCATGGTAGGAGAGGTTGACATTTCACAGACAACTTATTTCATCCCTACCACAGCCCTATGAGGAGGTACTGACCACCCCACCTTGTAGATAAGGGAGCAGAGCCCCCAGACATGTGGCATTCCAATCCTACTCCAGGGGTCTGGCACACCCTTTGTAGGAATGAGGTGTCCCAACAGCACCAGAGGTGTTCAGAAAGGATGGCCTGCCCAGCCACCTCGTAGAAGGTGAAAGAAGAGGGGTAAAACCCTGTAGGAAAAATTAATTTACATGTTTCTCCTACTTTCCAGTGATTCCAGCAGCACCCCTTGCATTTATCACTTTGCTTAAATTACTCTTGATTTAAAACCTCACATATGCTTTTAATTAACATTGCTAGTAGATTAAATTGGAGCACCCAAAAGCATCTTAGAAATCACACTTCTAAGAAACCAGGGCCTCTGGGCATGCTGAATCCCCCAAAGAGGAAAGAACCACTGAAGGCAGTGGGCCACACCTATCATCCAGGTTCCTGGGCTGCCACAACTCTGAGAAAGGGCTCAGAATAGCACTTCAGCCCTCCTGGGGGATCCCCTCACATCACATGTCAGACCAAAGGGATGGTGGACATCCTGCCCACAGAAGTGTGATATTGCAAAGATACTTCTCTATCACACTAGCACAAATCATTCATTCCTCAGGAACATTTTACAGTATAGCACAGCAGGATATTTTATACATGGAATTAAAGTATATGCTGCCAAAATCTTCCACCTCAAATGATAGGGTGGTGAGGGAATCAATGTTTTGAATCAGCCCTGAAGAGCTACAACTACCCTCCCACTTCTCTTTTCGTCTGTTTGGTCACTGCCCCAGATGCAAGCTCAGCATAGCCTTGTGCACGTCACCTGCTGAACTGCTGTTTTCCTCCACTATCTTGCTTTATTTGTGCCTAAGATACTTAGGGCTATACAGCTTTCATAATGATCTTCACTTTCAGCCCTTTTTTATTTTGAGATAGTGTCTCATTAAGTCAGTCCATTGGCAAAGCTGGGCTTGAACCTGTGTGTGATCCTCCTGTCTCAGTCTCCTAGACTACTGGGATCACAGATACCTTGCCTGGCTTGACCTCTACTCCTTAACTGAAACATTACTAAGTATTCTTATTTCTTCCTCAGACATCAGAACAATGTTATAGGTTGGAGTATTGTTAAAGAACAGCTGTTTAAGGTTAACTGCCTTTGATTAGCATCTTAGGAAAACTTTGAAAGGAGTTCTTTTTAAAAAAGAAAATTATTTATTTAAAACTACAGATTGGCAATATGACTAACCACTGAGACACAGCTAAATGTCTGCACAAAAATATTTTAAGATACTCAAGCAAGTAAGATCATATAAAAGGAGCCAGGACTGGTGACACACTCCTGTGACCCCAGCTACTCCAGAGGCTGTGGTACAAGGACCACAAGTCTGAGCCCCAACCAGGCAACTTCGTGAAGTACTGTCTCGAAAATATTACAAAAGAGGACTGGAGTTGTAGCTTGGTGGCAAGAGTTTTTGCTAGCATGTGGGAAATCCCAAGATTAGTCCTCAGCACTGAAGGAGGATAAATGAAGGAAAAGAAAAAAACCCACAGCTTGTAAGGGGAAATTTCTGCACGATATGCCTGTGAACAAGCAGCTCTGACCTCCTCCTGCAGTTCCAAAGATACTCTAAACACAATTGCACAATCTGTAACTTTGAACAAAGCTCAGCTTTCCCTGCCAGCACTCTGCTACAGCCACCTGTCCCTACAGGTAGTAAAAGATTAGACACCCAGAACCAGTGTTGACACAACACTCCGGGCCTCTTCCTTCCACTGCTCCCACAGAAAAGCAAGAGACTGGAGACACAAGTAGGTGAGAAGGACTTGCTCTGGGGCTTCCACCAAGGGGCACTGCTACCTGAGCACAGCAAGTGGCAGACCTGCCATACAGGGTTCCCTGTGCCTTCTGTCCTATTATCCTGTTTCATTTTATGCCATTTCTCCAGCCTCTCTACCCTGGCCCACATGAAACATGGTACAGCCCAGTCACAGTCACATTTCTAAGCACCTGGCTTCCAGCTCCCTGCAATTTCACTGTCTATCCTTATTCATTCTCCTCAACAAACAAGAGCTGCAGGAAGGGGCAGGCACTTACTTGGGGCAAGGCTGTGGAAAGAGCCTGGAAACCACCCAGGGGATCAGCAAGAGATCCCATGAGACTCCTGAAATGAAGGGGGCCTCCCTGCAGCCACCTTGCCTTAATCTAGATCCTCAAAAGCCAAACTTGTTCCTTCATTAGCACTTAAGACATGCTGTCACTTACACTTGGTGCCCTCTCCCCAGCTTCTCTGCCACCATGATGTTCCTTCCACCCTCAGCTGAGGGCAGCTACCTCCTGTGAAGACCCCTCCCACTAGTGCCTTCCACCTCCTAGCAGCCTTCACCAGACTGCACTGCTGAGGGTTTACTCAGGTCTCACAATGACGGTATCAGTGCCTACTTCACCATTACTGTGTCATCTCCTCAGTGCTAACCAGCACTTGGCAGACAGCAGGTGCTCAATAAATGGAAGAACAACAGCGTCCGCCTACCTTGACCTCTTCAGGTTGCTCTAATCTTTCAAATCCCCAAGAAGGGGACTCTACTGGCATCCCTGTCTCCTCCTGAGCTTGCCACTCCACTGGATAGACCATGACAAATACAGGTGGGGCTCTCTCTGCAAAAGTCTACAAATAAAAGTTCAGACTGATAACAAACAATGGCTGAAGCAACCAGTGATCTTGGTCTCAGCTGCCACTGTGGTGGAAAAATTTGTTTCTCTATGAAATTAAAAATTTTCTCCTTTCAACAATATTATCATAGGGTCCTAAAGCAGAACACACCCAACTATTAAGTGCTGACTTGCATTTAGGAAATGCTGCCCAGACTCTCTATTTAGACTGTATTTTTCAGGTTACCTGCTTATGAAAATCCATACCCAGCTCGAGGTGTCCAAAAATGCTTCCAGCTCACTTGTTTCCACCCTGCTCCCTGCGGGCCTGTGGTGAACACTACCCTGTGCTGTTAATAAGATCTGTTCAACTGCTTAATTGCATAGCCAGTCCCAGCCAGAAACCTCTCTCTGGCCTCTCTGTGCCAAGCACAATGGCCGCCCACGCACATTCTCTGGCTCGGCTCTCACTGCCCAGGCACACACACCTCCCAGCCTGGCCACTGCTCACTTGTGAATACAATGCTGATCTTCCTCGCTTTGCTCAGCCCCTTCATCTGGGCCCTCACAGCCCTCGCCCTCCAAACTCTACCCACAAGAAAGAAAGCAACCAGCTGGACCTGAACACAAAAGATTCACTGTTGACACCTTGAAACTTGGGAAGGAGCCATTTTGAGTCTGCTAAAGACTTTCATTGGCTCTTTGTGGGGGTAGGAGGATGCCAACCAAGGAGGAGGAAGGAGAAAAGGAAAAACTTTGAAATCTATCAGTTCCCCTTTTCATTAGGACAAGAATGCCACACTGGTTCTTGTCCTGGCTCTACCACTAACAGAGATAAACTGGTGCTTCCCTGTCTACATGACAGGGTAAAGCAATCTACTTCCCAGAGTTACTGTGAGAATTAAATGAAGTAGTATATGAGAACATAGTTTCATAAATGCTTAGGGCCCAGACACTGTATAGTTTTATGTCTGTCACCAGTATGTCATGTCTCTCTTTCATTTAAACATTTACAGTGTGTCATCTGGGGTATATTTATCCAAAAGTAAATACTACCCAACTCCTGGCTGTGAAGAGGCCAATGCAAGTCAAGCAAGAAGGACAAACACCACCAGAAAGTCAGAATGCAATACACTCTGTGTGCATATGCAGCAGAAGCACCTGGGAACCCCAGCTCTATCCTGAGGAGTCACAGACCCTTCCCAAAGGAAGTTTCACTGAAACGGTGCTCTGAGAGACAGTAGTGGTTGGCCAGGAGAGGCAAGGAGGAGACAGTTTCTGGCTGAAGAAGAGTAAGACCAGCTTGGCTTTGTCTGGCTGGATTGGAGATCACTGGAGAGAGACAGGATGAGTGAGGTGGAGCCCGAGCCATGAGGCCCTGCACACTGAAGGCCTCTTGTCCCTTCTCTTATCCACAGGAAATCAGCTATCCAGGACTGCATCATTACATAGTTAGCCAAGTAACAACGATATCACAAGAAAACAGATTTTGGGGGTCAGATGGTGCCTTGAAATTATGGGACTTTAACTTACTAGAAGGCACATTTATGAACTCCCATTTATTTCTAATAATGAGGAAGGGGGATACCATCATGGGCCATGCCAAGTTTCTTTCCTTTGGTGGATGGGACAGTTCATCTAATTGCCTTTTGAATGTACTCTCCTACAATCAGAGTACATTGGTCAGAGTCATGTGGGCAGGTGGCAGCGATGGGCACTATTAGATCTGGGACAAGGCATGGCGTCACAGTGCACCTCTATGGGGGGGATGTCTCTACCAATCCCTAGAATGTTAAAACTACCACAAAAGGTAAAACTAAAGCAAGTTGAATGGCTCCAAAGAATAAAAATATCTCTAAAACATGAGGCATAAAACTGAACAGGATATAAATTCAAAGCCTAGATAAAGCAGCTAGAAGATTCCAATCGAAATCTGTTCCCTTCTACTTACTGGTTATGTGATCTTCAGGGAAATAATTTCTCCAGGACCCCTAGTTCTTTCCTATCTCTGAAACAGTTATGCTTAGGGCATCTACCACACAGGTTTTCTTACTAAAGAGACAGTATAAAGTGGTTGGTTTAGTACTTGACATACAGCACCCTGGACACAGGCTGTTGTTCCTAACTCCTTGCACCCCTGGTGAATCAAGCCCTTCTCTGGACTACAGTCTGTATGGGGGAAGCATGAGACACTTGAACACAGAAGTGAATTATCCCTAACCCCAGAGCATAGAGTCCACAGGAAATGCAACCGCGGTGACCCAAAGTCCTGGGTTAGTCATGATTAGCACGTGTTAGGTCATAGTGAACTGACATTTTATCACATGATGGTGATATTTCAGTTTCACATGAGAGCACCCCTAGAGAAATAAGTACACTAAAGCACCACGTTGGAAAATATCCAGAATCTTTTTAAAATACTGGTTTTGGTTTAAGCCCCAGCAACTAATACACTGTTAAGAGTTTTCTCTTCACAGTTCATCTTAAAATTTAAGGCCATACCTCTGTTTTGCCTTACTAGTCTGTTATGTAACCCTGGTGACTATGAAGATACCCAAACTCGGCTTTACATTTTCATCTGAATGCATCTGTTAAGGTTTCTATCGTTTTTTCTTTTTCCATTTTAACACTTTAGAGAGCGACGCAGGCATGCCTTACTAGAAAGCAATGGTCCTGATGACACTGGCCTTAGGACTCCTCGTGCAACATCATGAGACCTCGGCAAGTAGCTCCAGCCACTCCACAGCCCCTATGGTCTCACAACTTCATTTCCTGCAGACCTAACCTGGAAGCTAAATTTTAAAACTAGCTATGGATTTAGAAGATGATTCATAAACTCTTTGCATACCATGGGGGTGAGTGGTGGAAAAAGGAGATTCTTACATCAGTCTTTTTTATACTTTTAACAGTAGGGAAAATCATAGGTTAGACTAAGAGTTCTGTATCTGTCCTCCCTTGCTCCTGGCAAATTTTAAGAAGTAAAATAATGCGATCCTTTTGCATATCTGTAAAGTTACAGGCAGCCCTGGGCTGGGAGACATGAGCATGATGGAAACCACTAGGCCAGCTCGCAGGGGGCCCAGAGATGGACAACAGGGTGGCGTGGAGACAGCTGCCTTTGGAAGGTCTGAGAAGCAATGAACAGACTCTCCTGGGAGCATAAAAGTAAAAGGGAACTTGGCAACAAAAAGAAAATGCAGGGTTTTTTTTTCCCCCCTGAAATGCATTCTATCAAGCAGAATGCTTTTCTGAACACTGACACTGGGTTTTATTAAATCTTCTTTCTTTCTTTCTTTCTTTCTTTTTCTTTCTTTCTTTCTTTCTTTTCTTTCTTTCTTTCTTTCAGTATAATCATTGTAAATGTTAAAACACTCATTGGCTAGACTTCTAAAATGTGATAGCCTCATTCAGGAAACAGCAGGGGATTTAGAACTGTGGTGAGCCAGGCCTCAGAGTGAGTCTTCCGGAGGTCCATGGGGGGAATGTGTTTAGTAAGGAGCTGGTCCCCCGGCAAGCTTCCCACTAGCAAGACTCCTGCTTTGGCCCATCATGCACGCTCTCCCATTTCTTTCCCATATCTAAGGGCTATAAAAGTCTAACCCTAGATCCTGAGTCTGGTAATCATCAGTATTGTAACATCCTGGAAAAGTACTATTCAGAAAAGCTGAAAAAGAGTGATCTTCCCCTATTTTTGAGAAAGGGATAGACACTGACCTACATTTAATGTCCTAGATTACAATCACAGATATGGAGAAAGAGAATAATAATCTATGTAAAGTAATAAGCCCAACATATTTTACAGATAGAAAATTGAGTCTCAGAGGTGGAAAATAGTACAAAAATGAACCACAGCTAAAGTTCCCATGCTGAGTCAAGTGGAGCCCTTCAGTGCAGGCTGTAACATTCTCCCGTCTAATCATACACTGCGCTAAGGGAGATGTGGCGGGTCACTAACCAGCAGGGCACAGTTGCAAGCTAGCAGCCTCCAAAAGCCCATGGAGGCCCATTGAACTTAGGCCAGAATGTCATGAGAAGCTTCATGATCTTAGGTGAATGTGGCCTGTCCCTCAATGTGAAGCGGAGACATGCCAAGACAAACACCAGCAGGACCAGTCTGCCATACTGGCCAAGCAGCCTTCCTGCCAAGGGAAGAGTGTGACAGCAGCACTCAGGAAGTGGTCTGACTATAACAAAAACATCTTCTTTCAAAGCCAACTTCCAGAGGTGGTCCCTGTGACGCAGGCAGCCCTCTTGCCAGTTCTGGCCAGGCCTACACACTCCAATATCTTTAAGCCTCCTAGGTCTTTTTAGTCCTTTCTTAAAGGTACTCTCCAATTCCTAACATGACCATAAAAAGTACATGTAAATTAACTTTAATGCTTTTCACTCCTGTTAGAAAAACAAATCTATCTTTGTGAGTACAAATCACAATCCTTAAGAAACAAGCCATAGAGTTAAAAGGATCAAAAAATATTTTTTTGCAAGTAGTCTTTCTTGTTACGTATTGTGTTGTTCATAATCTCATTGTAATAATAATCTTAAAGCTTCCTGGAAATCAAATCTATACACTTTTAAAAAATGGATCAGAAAGAAAATTTTTGATATTAAATTCTGGAATTCAAATGAGGATAAAAAAGGGTGAAGAATTATTACATAAGCAAGTAGATAGTAAAGGAAAACTAAATTGTAAAGCCCAACGTATGTCCATCTATCTGTTTATCAGTATAAAATTCATTTATCTTCACTCCATGCCTAAAATTTTTCATAAAAAGATATTGTGAAGAGAGTGACATCCACACCAATTTTGGTTACTTTCAGCTAGATTAACATTACTGTACAAGGTATCAGAATAGCAAATAGAGGAAGTGCCACAAATTACATGGGGAAAGACCAGGGAATCACTATACAATGGTGGGGGGATTTATCTTATGAAAAAAACCACCCTTTTGGATTTTTGCTTCAGGGGTCCCTTTTAACTTGCTGAATTTAATTTCAAAAATAAAGACTTTAAATTAGATGAATGTTATCTAATTTAGGAAGAAATTCGTAAGTCTGGGGTAATAAGTTTGGTCCATGGATAGAAAAATCATTTACTGAATAAAGATATCCACAGGTTCTAGATCTCAAGAAGTCACAAAATTAAAAATCAAAGAAGCTGAAAAGAATATCTAGCCCAAGCATTTTACACACACACACACACACACACACACACACACACACACACACACACAATCCTACAAATTGTATTAATCATATTCCAGTAGAAAAATGTGATGCTAAGCATGGACAGAACATTAAAAACAAACCACCGAATGCATAAACACATGAAAAAGGTTAAACTTTACTAGTAGAAAATTTAAAATATCACAAGCCTAACTTAAGAGGGCATTCATCAAACAGATGAACTAAAAATAATGTACATTTTTTATGTAAAGAATAATAAGACATAGTTGAAAGGACATACCTTTCACACTACATTGTTTATATGAATCCATGACAAAGGAATCATAAAACAAATGCCTAGCATGCATGTACTTAAAAGGATAATTATCATAATATAAAAATATTTTTATAAAACAGTGAAATAGTGAATATAATGCACCATTACAATGTTTTCCAGACATTTGTAAGAATATGGAGCAAATGTTCATTTAAAAGGTAAAATATAACAGCTCAGCAGATTAAAGCACCTGTTTAGGCAGAGCGCAGCAGCTGGGGTTTGATACCAGGCATGCTGTGCTGGCCCCACCCCTGGGGTGCACTGAGATGGGACTAAGACTGAGTGCGGTGGCGCGCACCTGTAATCCCAGCACATGGGAGGCTGAAAACAGGAGGATCACTGTAAGTCCAATCTGTATAGTTAGACCCTATAGGCCCTATATCAAATACAATCAATCAATCAATCAATCAATGGTAGAATACAAAGCTAAGTGTGTCAGTATCCACCTACAATCCCAGCACTCACAAGGAGAGGCAAGAGGATCACAAGTTTGAGATCTAATCTCAAAACACCAACGAATTAATTGGAAGTGAGATACAAGAGTACCTACACAGAATGATGCTCCTTCTATAACTAGTGTGTGTATATAAAAACATTAATATATAATAATAACAGACGAATGTTAGTTCTTCTTTACATGTAAAGTCTAGTAAAAAGCTACACAGAAGACAAATGGCAGCTGTGAGGATGGGGGTACAGGTCAAGAGTACAAAGTTTCCATGATGTGGGTGAGTGAATGGAAAGTACAGCACCAGGACACTAACGACTCCTGTGCTGCAGGCTGGGAATTTCCTTAAGGGAGATTTACACATATTAATAAATAGATGTACATATGTCAAAATGTATTATAAACTTTATACAGTAAAAAATAAAAATATGCTTCATTACAAATAATTTTAGAAAAACTACTACACACAAATACTGGAAACAGGTCTTCACAAAGTCAAGACCACCCTTGGAATGGCTGTTGCTAGTCAAAGTTTGAGGTTCACACCCATTTAAACTGACTTCCACTGCCTCACTCATACCCTCAATTTGCCTACATGTACTCTAACACATTCAAAGGCCAACCTGTGTTCTCCACTGCTTTTACATCCCCATGTCACTAATCGTACACGGTGATTCTGGTTTTGTATCTAGGCCTGCTCTACCAGGACCTAGCAAAATACAGGCCCTTCACAGTCTGTTAAAAGAATTAATATGTAAATGTTCCTGCCATCTGAAACAGTTACCTATTCTCCACTTGGAAGACGGATTGAGCAGCTTTCATAATTTCACTCAGCTAGTCACTCAACTACTTGATCATTCTGGCAACTGAGACTATCTTCGTATCTATCAATCAGCCAAACAATTTACTAATTGCATTTCTTTTTCATAACAATATCTCTTTAGTTGTATCTGAACCTATTTATTCCTGGTGAGTCTATCACAAAAGCAATTCTGACATCTCTAAACACAACAGTCGCTGAAAGTTTTCCAAGTTACTGGATAGAGGCACTACAGCAGATCCCAGGAGCACAGGGACAAATCAGCAGTTACTAGTTAGACTGTCCATCTGCAAGGAATCTTCCAACCCTTTTCAGACTAGAAAATCCTCCGTAACTTGATCTTTACCTCGAAGGGCGTGTAATTTCTGTTGTTATGAACAGTTGCCCAACATCTCCTTTTCAAATGTGACTCAAACTGGAAAGGATGAGTCTAACTAATGTCTTATTTTCTTACCTTTTTTAAAAAATTATTTATTTATTTTTTTTTTTCTTGTTTCAGAACCTTTGTTTGTTTATTCACTCATTTTTATGGCCGGCTCAGCCCACCCCAAGGGCAGGGCTGGCGCAGCATGTGGTGCCGGGGATCAAACCTCGGTCCCTGAAGCCACCCAAGCTTCCCCAAGCAGGCGCTTTAGACCACTGAGCCATCCCGCCAGGCCCCTTTCTTACCTTTTTATGCATTTTCTCCTTTTAATATACCCAAGAAACATGTCAGTATTTTTTTACTCTAACAGCCTCTTAATACTGGTTTACATTCAGCTGATGAGCAATAGAGGCTTATGTATCTTTTAAAACTGGTTTCTCTTTTGAACTCAACCACTTTCTTTTATGAAGTCTGCCACCAAATTTCTTCTGCTAAAGCCAAATCACTTCTTCCGTTTGTTATAATTATTATGAATTACATTCCAGAAGTTCAGACGATTTGTAGTCCTACCCAATTTGGTAACACTTACATGGAAAGCAAACCGAAAGTAACTTCATAATTTTATACTGTACAAAAGACATAGACCAAAATAAGTCTGCAACTACTTTTCTACCTGAACTCACAATTCCTTGACAACTACTGCATGTGTGAGATTAGGTGCTAAGGGATTCTGGCTATCAGTTTGGAGCATCTGATAATATCTATTCTCTAGGTTTATTTAGCATTTAATCATGTACTTTCTCCACCCTTGGTCCTTTTCTCTGGCTGCATACCCTTTGCTCATGACCAGAGAATGACTTCTTTTAGCCTGGATGCTGCCCCTCCTTCCCAGTACTCTGGGAAGCTTAAGAACAGCAAGGGTAAGGCTGGGGCTTAGTCCTGGTCAGCCTCCTTCACCCATGACGCTGAGAGAGCTGCACTGGCTCACTGGGTCTGTGAGTGTCCCCTAATGCAGGCTTATGTGGGAGTGTGGTAGAAGGAGTTATACTTCCCCTGTAATCTCAAAAGAGTCTAGCCCCCTGGCCAGGATAAGAAGGCCCACTCAAAGGCATTTGGATAAAGCACAGTGAATGCATAAATAGTGAGAGACTTGCCCTTCTACTCAGTCAACGTGCAGGAGAAACTCTATCGTAATTATACACCACTCACCTTTTGCATTAAGAAAGAACATTATCTGAGGGTGTGATATGGGGGGAGGGCTTTCCCCAGGATATGTGACATTACACAGAAGCAATATTCCAATGCCTCAAATATCCTATGCTTCCTCAATTTCTTTTTTTATCCAAGTTCAGTGCGTTTTGTCTTCTTCTGAAGCTTGTTTGTTAACACTGGTCAAAAAGCAAAACACTATGAATCACAAGTATCTCTGCATATAAATATTACTTTACTAGCCCAAAACACATGCCTTTCATTAACTGTTAGTTAGGATTTTTGCTTTTATGTGGCTATTTTTCCTACTTGTGCTTTAAGTAACATTATCAAAAAATCATTTAAATAAAAACTCAAACTGTCTTGTCAACGTGCCTCAAAAATGTACTTGTCAAAATAAATTTTAGTTCTTAATGTTCACAGTTGTATACAGATTGTTATCTTATATAATCATTGTTTTACCTAGGGTATTTTCCACTAGTAAATATGATAGGTATTATAAATGTACCAGGAAAAATATTTTCTTAAAGCTTTCCTCAGACAAGATGCCACTTAGGAATTAAGAAACAAGTACTAGTAAACATGAGAAATTTCTGTCTTGTGTACTCACAGTTGAGCAGGCACCATGAGGATCCCCAAGTGCAAGCTGGACATGTCCTAGAAACAGAGGATTGATTCCACTAGAAGGACAAGCCACAGAAAGACACCTAGTGCCAACGCTAACTTTCTCCAGCCCATTTTAACTGAAGGCTCTCCGATTTTGGAATCTTCCAGCATTAACAATAAAAACCACACTAGGTTGTTTTCCTAATTCCTATGAAATGAGTCAGTAGATCAAACAACTTACCCACTCTGGAGAGGGAACAACCCCTTTCAACTACACTCCATTTCCAGTAACCCTGCTTTCATTCTCTGTCCCTGGATCAAAGTGCATCCAATAATCCACCCAGAACCCACCAGCTCCTAGAGAGTTATGGTGCAGAAAGCCAAGTCTCCTTCAAGGACAGTTTTCCTTCTCCTCAGGAAGACAAAATTCCATTTCCAAGTGACATGTAGATGAAATTTTTCCCCTTGAAGAATCAGCACAACTTTTTCTCTGTGGAGACCAAGCAGTCAGTTCTTTCTTTCACACAAGAGGATGAAATAAATGATGCTTAAAATAAATATAGTAAAGCAGTAACTACTCTTCTAAAAGCCCCTGAAAAACCACTTCCTCCTGTAAAATACCTTTTCCTCTTCAAAAGATTGAGTAGTCAAAACAGTCAATAATTACTCAATTAATCCATGTGCTTAAAACTCCCTCAGGGTCTTCTGTGGTCCCATGGTTTCATCCACTGTGCTACTCAAAGTAGAAGTGTATAAAAGCTTGGTAGCCGTTGTTTAAATCCATGACTCAAGACGATGAATGCTACTTTAGCAATAATCTTCAGAAACTACCACCTACTCACCGAGGATAACATTTCTCACGGTTAGCGACCTTCTGCATAGGAAATCACCAGCTAATGGCAATGAATCTGTAATTCCAAAAACTCACTTCATGCAGGAAAATGTAGGGACATACAGCTCTAAGCAGAGGTAGAGAGATCTGCTGCGACACTTCTTCGGGAAAAGACTAGAAATACTTTTGCTTTCTATATCGACAGTACTTTCATTCTTTTTAAAGACAAGGTTTCATTTTGATCTTGAGAAATTCTGTGTTATCAAACCACCAACTGAAAACCTGACATTATAAATAAGGGATTTCACAATTCTCATTCCCCAAAAATGTGGCTATTCATTTCTGGAAGTGATTCAGTGAAAAAGAATCGTTGTAGGGGGTGAAGACAGCATTAATTTTTGGGAGACAGCCTGCTCTCTGAGAAGTGGGCAGAAACCTCAGACATGGCTGCCACGTGTCTTGTGGACCCCACTGCAGCTCCCTACAACATCCTCCCTAGAGACGACACAAAGTGCCCAGTCTCCTCTTGTAGTTCCCTCAGGAGACAAAACCTCTTTGGTGTCCGTGCCCTGCCTTGAGTCTCCTGCTCTGAGGGCCACTGTCATAAATTCAAAGGGTGGCAACAGCATTCTCCACCTGTCAGCACTCAGTGGCTGGTGAGTAACCAGCATATGGAGACCCACTTCCTGTGAGTACTTCCAAAAGACCTTATGCTATTTCCTTAAAAAAAAGAAAGAAAGAAAAGACTGGGGAAGAAGGCTACTCAGGCAGGAGAAGTAACTCTGCCAGCAAAGCTAAAAGCAGGCAACGTGATCACTGTTTACCAGCCACACCTAGTTTTAATTTGGTTTCTTAACCCCTGTGTAATTAAGACTGCCAAAAAGAACAGAATTGGGAGGGGGGAAATAAAGACATTTCACAAATGCTTAGCCCTTCTGTGCACGTGACTAGAAAAATAATGTTAAGATTCAAGTGAATTGATGTGAAACTAGTTAGAGCATTAACCCTTCCAGAAAAGAGAAAGTTGCTTTTGTTTGGCCTTTTATTTCAAATATGGAAATCATTCTCTACCAGACACCCTAAAAACACAGCTGCTGGTGCTGTCACTTGGGGCAGTGAAAAGAAATTACTTTTTCAGATCTGCCCACTAGGGCAGGGAAGAATATTTATTTTTAAGACATGGTGATACAGAGCAGCCCATGCAGGGTCCACATCTAGGTGCTCTTGGAAATGGGCCAGTAAGGACTTAAATATGATCCTTGGCATTTCTCTTGGTTTTAGCCAAACCCTGGAAGAAAAGAATTTCGTGACAACTGGGAAAAATGGGAAAAAAATTGCTTTTAGTCCACCATAGAGAAAAAGCATCAATGGTGACGGAGTCCTTTTAAAAGACTCAGAGACATTTTGCTAAAGGGGCAGCTTTAATAAAGCGCCGATTTATTTCCCTTTTGGCTGGGAAAAGTGAAGTGGAGAGCTCATGAGGGTAGATCTGGTGCTGAGCCCCTGAACCATACCCTACCTCTTTTTTCAAAGTTCTAAGGGCAGGATCTCGCTTCACTGTATAGGCAGGACATGAGCTTATGATTCTCCTGACTCAGCCTCCAAAGTGCTAAGTTTACAGGTGTGCCACTACACATAGCTATAAACTTAGACAGTGATACCTCAGTTCAGGAATGTGAGTCTTTCTACAATTTTGGTTGAAAACCAAGTTGGATGAGAATCAAAGCAAATTCAATATTTAGGTTCTACATTAACCTTATGGGGCAATTTCTTTTGAGGTATGTGACAAGCATTTTTCTTTATTTTTATTTTTTATTAATTTTAATGAGAAACAGCAATGAGAGTTTCAAAACAGGTTGGTAGGACAGTTACAGTAATTAATACATTGCATATTGTTGTCTTCATGGTAGTTATTCAGAGTACAAGATGCAGACATGTTTATTAGTACAAATCTTTCTTCTCTTTGAACTAATAGAAGGTAGTTATATATCTATCCCATTTTGTATATGCATATATATATATGATTCAGTTCTTTGGTTTGTGACCTGAGTTGTACAGAAAACAGAGTTCACAAACTGTGATACCTAAGGGCAGTTGAGGAATAATAGCAAAACAAATTCACACCTCTTTCTGTTACACAGAACCTTTACACTCTTAATTTATAACCCAGTAACTCCTGGCTCTTATACTACAACTCCTTTATCTCCTTTATCTCTCATTTTTGGATATTCAAGACAAATTTGTAATACATACATAAATATATAATAAAACTTTGTTATAAAACACAGGAACCAGGGTTCAATCCCTGGCACCTCATGCAGCACCGGCCCTGCCTCCAGGCATGCTGTACTGGCCAGAGTCCAGGCGTGGTAGTGCACACCTGTAATCCCAGCACTGGGGAGGCTGAAAACAGGAGGATCACCACACAAGTCTGAGCTGAGTAATGAGATTCTGCACAAAACATTAAAAAAAAAAAAAAAAACCCTGAAAAAATCTCCAAAAAACAAAACACTCTTGAAGTAAATTTTCGCTTATGTGAAATGTTTTGTAATCTTCACAAAACCGATTTTTTAAAAAGGTTGGGAAAAAAAAAAAAAAAAAAAAAGAAAAGTAATGTTTACTGAAAGTGTTAATGTTTAATTGTTTGATCAATCTTATACACCTATATCTATTCATCTCAACTGATACAATGATGAAAATAAAACCATTGTTAAATTTAAAATAAATAAATAAATATTTTGAATTTTTTTTAAAAAAGGTTGGGAAACCATCTGCATGATATAAATATAATTTTCAAATTGAGAATGAGCAAAAATAGCATCTCTAACTGGAGGTTAGAATTTAATTTAAACTTAGGAGGGGCCCGGTGGGATGGCTCAGTGGTCTAAAGTTCCTGCTTGGGAAAGACTGGGCGGCTTCAGGGACCTTGGTTTGATTCCCGGCACCACATGCTGCGCCAGCCCTGCCCTTGGGGGGGGCTGAGCCGGCCATAAAAATGAGTGAATAAACAAATAAACGTTCTGAAACAAGAAATAAATAAATAAATTAAATAAAAAATTCTTTAAAAAAAAAAGCCAAATAAACTTAGGATAATCATCCTCTCTGCCTCCTCACCCTTGAGACCTCACAGATCCCAACCAAAATGAATATTCTGTTATACACTTCACAGAGAGTAAGAACCTTTTACATGGAGAGTAATTTAAATATTTACAACTTTTTAAAGAATTCTACTGACAATGATCTTGATGGAAGACAAAGCGCCCTGATACTTGGGTGCTGGTAGCTACTCCAGTAGTCTTTTTAAATCTCTCTCTCTCTCTCTCTCTCTCTCTCTCTCTCTCTCTCTCTCTCCCTCTCTCTCTCTGATTCAGGGTTTTACTATACAGACCCAACTCATAGTGATCCTGTTGTCTCAGTGCACCCCAGTTCTGGGATCACAGTTGCACACCAGTAGTACAACAAGGTATCACACTCAGTACCTTGGGCTTGCCAGGCAGGCACTCAGACTGCTGAGCTATCTCCCCAGCCCTACTCCAGTAGTTCTGAATGTCCTCTTTCCTTTCACTCACAGGAAGCTTCCTACTCACGCAGTGGCCCAAGTCCACCATGCTCAGCTTGGATGGCCTCCATGTCATCTGTACCATCTCACCCTGCCTCTTTGCCTGGGGTGCCCAATGCAGAGGGTTTAGAAGGAGAAAGGACAAGAAGAGGGAAACAGAAAGATCGTGAAACGGAAATGTGGCGGGAAAGCACAGAGAACATGGGAACCTAACCTATGGCAGCTGCAGGGATGTGACTGTCCTCTAGGAATTTCTGCTAATTTGGGGGCCATTTCTTTGAACATGATGAAAATCCAGGGACTTAGCCTTTATAGCTATGCTGCAGATAGCATTCAGGTGCTGCGTCCACCTCCCCAAACAAAACAAAACTGAGAAAACATACTTAACCCTTATTCAGAGTTTTCTTTTAAATGATGGAAAAGAGTGCACTAGTTTGGAGCACTTCTGCCACTAGGAGAAGGAACTGACTTTCGTCTGAAGGGCACAAGCTCTCAGGAGGTCTGCAGGGCGGGTGTTCAGGTTCTGGCTCTTCCTTTTGTCAATCTGCTCTTGTACAGATCACCCAACCTCCTTCAGGCAGTTTAGCAGTGATGACAGCAAAGTGACACAGGGCTAGCCCAGTTGCTCACTTTGCAGTCACAGCAATACCACAGGTAAGTTCTAGAATCAGTCCCATCTTACAGATAAGGTAACAGCCCCAGGGAACTTAGGATCCACTAGGTTTACACAACCTGTATGCATGGGAACTGGGATTCAAAGGGAGTTTGACCTTGACCTTGACCTTGACCAGTATGCTTCAGAGCCTTCCATCAGCACGCGCCTGCCCATCACACCCAGGTAGAGCTGCACTGTGAGTAACACAGCACTTAGCCAACTGTCTTGAAAGCAACAAGAAAAGCAGATTTTTAAACATAATCTTTTTTCACTTTCTGTAAAACTTAAGGGAAATTCATGACAACTAAGCACCAGCCATTCCAAATTATCCCTCTGCTTTGTCCTCTAAGGATAATTTTCAAACTACTTATTTGCAAAATCTGTGATACTGAGTTTTACAGACAGAAAGGATTCAGAGATCCTGTTTCCAAAGTGGGTCCAAAGCTTGAGGTTGGCTCTGGACCTGCAGAATGAACTGTCATTATCTACCTACCAGCCCAGTGGAGGCTGGCTGTGTCACCACTCCTCAGCGGCTGCAAAGGCACTGCAAACAGCAAAGCACTTTGCAGACATGTACTGACATCCTGTAACGGGAGTCTTCAGAAATGAGTGCTATTTCTTTCCCCAAAACAAATCCTTTAGACTTTACAATGAAAAGAATGGAAAATCTGTTTTCCTCCTCTATTCTTTTATTCAAGGTAAAATAAAGCCTCAAAGTCCTGCCTATGGAGAATACAACTGAAGTTTCTGTAATTCTGTTTTTCAACTTGCTCATATGCATCCTCTCTGATATTAAGGCAAACTGTGTTTCCCAAGTACCTATAGAGTAATGGGAAGAAACCTGGCTACAGTGGCAGCTTGGAGACTGCTGTCACCTCAGTGGCCTATCAACTTCATGGAAAAGGTCATGTCTTACTTTGGCTCTGCAAGCCTTTCAATACTACTTTTCTCCCCTTGCGCCTGGCCTTCCTATTTTTTTGGCTGGAATACAGCTCAGTGGCAGGCAGTAGCCTTGTTATGTATGCAGGCAGAAAAACTGGGTTCAACCTGCACACACAAAAACATTCATTTTGAAAAGAAATTTATGTTTTAATAAAGGACTTATTTTTATTTTTGTCTTTCTAACGATGGGTTTCACTATGGACTTCAGGGTGGCTTTGAGCTGGTGTGACCCTCTTGCCTCAGCTTTCTAAGTGCTGGGATGATAGCCACGCACACCGTGCCCAGCCACAAAAGTCATTCTTCTACAGTAGTTCTACATCATGTTATGTCACTCCAAGATACTCAGAAATGTTTTCCTACACCAAACACAACTGTTAACAAGAGAAGTTAGGAAAAGAAAACAGATCATGCTGGTATTAGTTCCATTTAGAAGGCAATGCAATTATATGCAAGATTCAGGACAATTTATGTACTATAGTTTGTGTTTTCCCCTCCAAAGATTTATTTGGTATGAAAAGTTGCTTCCTGTACTATAATCATAAAACTGAGTGTCACTGACTCCTATCATAACCATTCACTTACTTCCTGTCATAAAAACTTAAACCTGGATGGGATATTAAATAAAACATGCAAAACATACAGGAAGAGAATATATAGTGATATATTAAGGTCATATTCCACTCTAAGAAAGGAATGAATCACCTACCCTTTGGAAAATCAGTGTTACATTTTATCACCTTCAGGGACTAACTGTACTTATGGTTCATAGACTGAACTTGAAAGATGAAAGAGCTTTCTTTCTTTTAAGGTCAGTCCATGGTATTGTGGAGGCTCTAAGGATGTCTCTCATGGGTGCCGTGTGCAGCAGCTCACAGACCATTCTGGCCCACAGTGAAACTGTTAGGATTCAAACACCTCAGCAGGGTGGATACACCCATTTTAAATACATGTGTACATTTTTTTTTTCTTGATGCCTGCATACTTCTCAAAGAAAATATGCTTTGAAATAGCTATACTTCTCTGCATGTCAGTGTGAAAAGCAGAGCCAGTGTACACATCCAATGACAGAAGAAAACCTGTGGGAACAGATTTGTTTACAAAACAGGGCCCAGTAAAGTCTGTCTCTAAGTACCACAGCAGGATCCATCCAACACACAAACATACAGGAATCTGGAGAACAGCCCTTCCTTCCTTCCTTCCTTCCTTCCTTCCTTCCTTCCTTCTTTCCTTCCTTCCTTCCTTCCTTCCCTCCCTCCCTCCTTCCCTCCCTTCAGGGAGCTCCACATTGCAGCATTCAGGTGTGGCTCAGGCTCACAGGAAATGCCACAAACACAGTTAATGCAGACATCCATACTGTTACTTAGCACACAACAGTTTAACTCTCCTTCAGTATTAAGTCTCAAAGGCATTACTTCAAAACTGGCCTCATCTTTAATTTCCCATCTTGGGCATATTTCTATCTGAACAGAAATTTCCTTTAAGCTCATCAAGAGACAACAAAACACACAAATCTGATTTATTTTACCCTCATCAGCTGCAGAGCCATCCAGTGAAGTATGTGAGCTGGAGTTGGAGTCCTTGATTCCTGTATTCACTGACTATGCTGCCAGGCCACTCTGCCACCAGGCTAGCTGTACCTGCCAGTGTCTACTGCCTCTCTCCTCTCTCTCCCATTCTCTCTTCCAGTAAGCACTTCAGGTCTTTGTCACTCTGTTTTTGGGTAAGTGTAAACAGCCCTTCCAATTTGCTTACACACCAATGAGTAGCCAGTTGTTGCATGGTAGACAAAAGGAGGTAGCAGACACATTGGCTTCTAGGAATCACTCTGCCACATACAACCTGATTATAAAAAGTTACCTATTTTCGTGGGCCTCAGTGTTTTTGCCCAAAAATCAAAGAAAGTGGCTATCAACTTGTATTACCTAATATGTAGAGCATTACCAACTATAATCTCATAAAACTGAGTTTTCTTGTATCACTACTCAACAACCTGCAGTGACTTTGCTATGTCTAGAGAATAAAACTTAAGATCCTCAGCTTCTCGTCTTCTTCTTCTTCTTCTTCTTTTTTTTTTTTTTTTTTTTGTAAAATGTATCTGATACATGGTCTGACCACACAGCTTGGACAATGATCACACTGTTTTCAGCTTCCCCAGTGCTGGATTATAAGCATGCACCACCACACCCAGACTCAGTGGTCAGCATGCCTGGGGGTGGGGCCAGCACAGTGCCAGGGATAGAACCACAGTCCTTGCACATAACTAAGCAGGTGCTTAGTCCACTGAGCTATCTCACCAGTTCTCAGTTTCTTGTCTTCTATATGGAATTTATAGAAATAAAGGTGAAAACCTCATGTTTATCTCACCCAGAAACAATAGTAGCCCTAACAGACCCCACATTCTGAACAGTAGGCCCATTTACTACCTATATATATGCACTAGGCCTTGGGACCACAATGCAAGGTTGGCATTATATTACAGATCAGGAATCTGAGGTTGTGTAAATAACTCACCCAAGGTTATGCTACCCAATTATAAATGACATATAACTACATGTGATGGATTATACAGCCCACCAAACCACACTGAATCCATTAAAGAGAATGTAATGATGAGTGGACCTCATTACTTAAGCATAACCATCTGAATCCTTGTGACGACCAAGTTGCTTTAGGAAACAAATGCCACTGTAATATGAATGCACTGAGAAAATGATCACATGTTTAGTCCTCAATGAAATCAGCATCTACTGTTCACTTTCTGAGCTGGATAACATCACAGAATATGATACAAACACAATGTGGTCTGCTTATAATATAAAATTGCAGATTTTCATAATGTTGATGAAATTATATTGCACTGTTTATAAGATCTACTTTAGTCACACAGTTACTGACAAGATCAAAGGAAGTTTGAACAGTTAAGACTGAGGAGCAGAAAGTCAACAAGGGTGACTACCTGAGAGGCAAACTTTTTTGAATGCTTTGTATATTAAAATATTTAGAAAGGACCTTGGAAAATCAAGAATTTCTACAAAAAAATCCCTCTAGGATTCTGCCTTCAAAGTTAACATTCACTCTTTGTTTTAATATGTGACACTGCTATATTGTGTCTCCAAATTCTGTTCTAGAACACAAAACAAATTAGGTTTCAACATTTCTTTTTACTTCTAAGACTCAGTCTCAACAATGTTTTTAAAAAATATATTACTGTTTACTATGTTTTAGTTTTAAGTTGATTCTCTTAACATACTGTTAACTTTGTGATACTGTATGATCTTCAGATATCTAGGTCCAAGTGCCAGAGAGACAGTTTGGTGCATAAGCATCTGCCTGGCAGGCACAAGGTCCCAAGTTTGATCCTTAGTACCAGAAACAAACAGGTTTCTAGGTCCTCTTGACAGGGAAGTAGCAGAAGAAGAGAGGAGAGAAAGACAGGCAAATAGTCAAGAAAGACTAATTCTCTAGTACACTAATGGGAAGTAATGCCATAGTGTCCCTGGTCATAGCTTACCTCTCGTTTCCCATTCTCAGTCTCCCTAGTCCACAGCCAGGCTCACCAGCTCTATTCCCCATGCCCACTCTTCTACCTACGTGACATTTTTATGGCACTAGGCCAGCCCTTGGCAAGTCTGATGATGGGGGCAAAACTAGACTGCGATTAGTAAACTCTCCTGATTTTATGCAATTCACTTTGCCTGCTTTGTCTTTACTCAGCCACCTAAAGATTGTCACTTCTTTTTAGTCAAGGTCAGGAACAACTGTGTCCTACAATAACCTATTTTTAAAAAGGGCCCACTTTACCACGATCTTTTCTGACATAAAATTATGCATATATACATTTGTGTATATGTTAAATGGTTCTTTTTCTTAAAAAAATCATCAATCAAAGGTCAATTTTGAGAAAGACTTACTAGGATTTATAATAAATATAGTAACCTCAAGTATATGCTGCCCCAAAATAACTATGATTACTGTAAGCTTGTTTTCTCTATGCCTATAATGTTCACTTCCACGACTCCAATAAAATAAAGTCTCCCACACTAGGAAAAAACCCAAGGAGGCTAGCTCTTGAAGAATCAAGTCTTGGTCAGACAGTGCTGAGGCAGTCACCACAGGTGATCAGAACATTGTCGGGGTTTTCAGCCTTCCAAGATTACTTTTTGCTACCAGGATCAGAGCTTGTTCCTAAAGAGACTGCTCTATGATACTGTCAGATAGTGCAATCTCTTACCTTTTTCCTCTCTCACCCTCCCCCACTTCTCCCTCTCTCCCTCCCTCTGTCCCTCCCTCTCTCCCTCCCTCCCTTTTTCTCCCTCTTGCCTCCCTCCCTCCCTCCCTCTTTCTCTGTCTCTGAAAAGCATGTCACGTATTAACTTCACTAAGAAATATCAAGAGCTGAGACCTACACACCTCAGTTCTGAGTGCTTCCCATGTATGTGACAAGTGCATACATGCTCCATAAGAAAACGGTGCAAAATTAATACATAAACATATACACAAGCCTTTTTAGAATCAGAAACCTGAAACTGGAGCCTGGGGTAAGTAGGAAGAGGAGAAGGAAGAGGTAGGCTTCAACAGTTTAAGTTTTTGACTATGATTTCAAAAGGTTTTTTAACCTAGCCCAGGTTTTCCAAAAAGGATTGCTGAGGTGTCTGTTAATCAAGGTCACTGATGATATTTTCCTCCTTGCAGACTGAACAGAAGAGGCTTAGTATGCAAGCAGCTCGTGTGAAGCAAGGCTGTGGTTCCATTCAGACCCCAGACATAGAGGAGTATGGGCTTGAGGCACTCTGGGTGGAAGGCTTGCTTTGGAGACTATTCAGTGGATAGCACTGGGTTTCCTCCATTTAACCAGGTCACCCAGGCATGGAATGCACAGCTTTGCCAGACAGAGCACATTGTAGATGCCTGAGAAACAACAGTCTGTCCTGGCTACTGATGGCTACTGATGCAGAGAGAGGCCACAGTTTCCTCCTCTGCTTTGAATGGCAGCCTTGATGTCACAGTAGCTAGGAATCACTGAAAGAACAAATAATAAGGCACAAGCCAAAAAAAGGGCCTCACTCTGTTACAGTGGCAGTGCTATTTTAATCTAGTTCTGATACCTTCCATGGCTGCAGAATGTCAGAGGGAGCAGAGACAAATGTGCAGAGCATAAACATAAAGGCAGTCTCCAGGCTGGTAAAGCAGAACTTTGGCCAATCTTAATTGCTTTCAAAATCCTGGATCAACGACAGTTCCTGAATTAAACTTCTTTCTGACAGAGCAGACTTCCCATGGAATGCCTGTTGTAGGGATTTTGCTGACAGCTCAGACACTGGCACTTTCTCAAAGGGCTAAATTTCCTGTACTTAAAAGCAGACCTCTTTTAACGAGGGGCTGGCACATAAGCATCCTGAGAACCAAGAGCCCATGAAAGCAGGTGATCTTACAGGACTAGAATAAAAACGTCCTTTTGGAGGTTTTACATTTTAAGTTTAAGCAAGTAACCACATGCCTGAGCACCCAACTACAGGTATCTGAATAAATGGGTGAGAAACACTGCAGGCTGGCAGGCCATCCTCACCACTACCTACAAGGAGTTGTCTAATCTTTAGAGCAATCTGAAAAGCAAGATATTTCATGTTTCAACTTTACATTGTATTATTAATTATACTTAGCTACATGGCGTCAGATATTTTATTTGTGTCATAAACGCAATGCTACCTGTAGACATCCTGGACAATCTGTGCAGTCTGATTTTCAAAGTACCATCAAGCATTCTACCTTCATAGAACAGAAAAGAGCTTTTTGTCTTTTATCTCCTGTTTTGGGGCACTAACAACTTTCACCAAGTTCAAACCTTTGGCTGAGCCCACAAATTGTCCTGTGGGACAATTCAGGTTGGGAAACCACAAGTCAGAAGAGACATCTGTGAGCACATACACCTTTGAGTGTGAAAATGCCTGCTCTTGACTTCTTTACTGGTATCTGCATGAAAAGCTCAACAAGAAAAACCCAAGACTTCAAAGACATTCAACTACTTTCATCAACTCTTTCTTGCCTTAACTAAATGAGCATTACCAAAGCACCCTTTTTTCAGGTCACTGTGCCACTCTTGTTTATCTGCTATGAAGGGTCATATGCTTTTGAAAACGAAAAAGGATAAAATTGTGATCTAAAACTCATACTCAACGTAAAACCCTTCTGCCTCTGGTTGAGTGTCCTGCCCAACCCACAACCCTACAGGTATCTTGGTCTTTGGACTCAAATAATGATGTTGCCTGTGTAGATAACAAACTGTCTTGGTCCTGCTGTAAAAACAAAAAACAATTATATTTGGTGACTAAACAATGGAGAAACTAAACAATAATTAGATTTCTAATTATAGTTTTTTTTTGTTTTTGTTTGTTTTTTGTGGTACTGGGGATGTAACTCTGAATCTTGTACTTTGCTAGGCAGGCACTTATGCTGCTGAGCTATACCCTAGCCCTATAGTTTTTTTGTTTGCTGGTTTTTTTTTTTAACTGGTGGTTATAATCCATATGTAAAACTTATTCTAGTCCTATAAGACTTATATTGTATTTTATAAGAGCTTTTTTTAAAATATAAGTTTAAGAAATATAATTGAATCTCCTCAAACCAAATTTCTTACACTTAAGCTTCCGAGGATAGAATGATGGGATTTCTCAAATCCTTATGTTTTGATGGAAAGATCTTATTGTTCAAGGGCAAAAGATAACAGAACGAGGAAAAAATTCTTCAATCTGTTTTCTGATAAGAATTTTTTAATGTTAAAATTCCTGGCTGTAAACTGCAGTAATAAATCAGTCATTCATTAAGAAGCAACTGCTAAAGAATGTTACAGCACAAATTTTCTTATGTCCTGAGTGTCCTCACTGATCTTGAAGGGCTAGGGCCAAAATATTGGCAACCCCCTTGTAGCCATTCTTTTTTTTTTTCCAAAAAAAAAAAAAAAAAAAAGAAGCAACTGCTAAAAAGGTGATATTTTAAAAGAGGAAAAAAATTAAATGATACAATTAAAACCCACACATATCTTTACTTTGAGGCAAACGATCTGGCCATCTGGGTATTTGAAAGGTGCCAACCATCACTGGGATCTAGATTTAATTCATGTCATGAAGAAAGCACTATATTTAATTTGTCTACAAAAAACCTAGAACTTCATGGAAATAATGATGGCAGAATGAACTATCAACATTAAGATGAGAGATTGTATTAAAATTATTTAAACAGGATCAATCACAAATGTGAACTTTAATGCTTCAGTGTTCTAACCCTAGTGAGAAAAATCATAAAGGTCATTTCTTAGCTTTTATAAGTTTCTACTCTTAATTTTCTCATTTTGAGGTCTTTTAAAATTAGCTGGGTGCAGAGCATGGGGTACAGGCCTGCAATTCCAGTGAGTACTCAGGAGAGGCTAAGGCCGGAGGATCTCCAGGAGTTTGGGGCCAGACTGGGCTATGCAGTGAGTTCAGGATCAGTATAATCCTAAGGAGGCTATCTCAACCAACATAAGTAAACAATCCACACGCCAGTATTTGGTTTAAAAGCCTTGGCTGCTCTTTGTCCAAGGGCCAAAAGGAAGAGACAAGACTTGCTGTCTGGAGACTCAGTGAAGGTCCTGGGGATTCAGACACTGAATATGTTATCTGAGCTTAAGGTACCATTTTTGCTAGGTTTACTAAGGGACTGGGAAAGAACTAGAGTTTCACAGGTCTCCCTCCAAGTGACAGGAAATAGGAAATGTCCCATGCCAACCCACTTCCTGAACACATGCACAAATACCCACATTTGGAAGCTAAATGCCATCTGGTTGGCTTGTGCCAGGGTTCCTGAGCAAGGCAGGGTCGCAGCTCTCCCCACATCACAGCTCCTGTGCACCTGAGTCTTACAGGAACAGCAGGTCAAACCTCGGTTTACAATCTCAAAAGGACTGTTGCATTTGCTTTCTGTAGCCATGAACAGCTACTGTACACATCACGTAAGTGAGCTTTCCTTTCTCCAGTTCCTCTTATGAAAATGTAGAGAATAAATACTTCCTACCTGTAACCTATATTAAAAAAACCAAAAAATGAAATTTTCTCCTTCAGTTTATAATACACAACAGGAGTTGTCATTCAATCCTATAAGACACACACGGGAAATTAGTTTTCAGAAACTCATTTCAGTGTGTCAGAAAACCATATACTGTTTGGTTATTGACCTGCCTCTTACCTATTTGGAAAAGCAACACCCCTATACTGACCTCCAACAGTGACACTGGACTAGACAACACTAGCCAACCAAGTGTTGATGCTTACAAAGTGCCCTCTAGTAGGTTACAAAAAGAAGAGCAGCTGACGTCCTGAGCTGCTCCGTGTGTGGGCATCATCAGCCATGCTAAGTGGCTAAGCTGCTCCATTCTGTGTGTCCTGCTCCTTTGTGGTACATCAGTGCCATGGGCTCCTCTGCCCCATGCAGCCCCAGAACCTACCCTGGAAAGTAAATGTAGGGAGGGTTAACACTGGTGCTTAACACTGTGCACCACAAGGGAAGGGAAAGGAAAGGGGAAGGAAGGAAGGAAATAAGGAGTCCCAACAGATGCTCAAGTGTCAAAGCAGCTTCCCTAGAAACTAGTCACCAACAGGAAATGACCTGTGGGCTGGCCCCATTTTTGTCGTAACTGTCCAAGGCCGTTCCTGTCCAAGCAGTCTAATGTAAAGGTCTCCCATGGCTCTGCCCTTGGATTGTAAGAATCGGCATAACGATTGTAGGCTTTGGAGAATCCTAGTATCATGCAGCCTGTGGCACCAGCCTGCCTCTGTCAAATATATTCAAGTCCCAGCAGGCAAACCTTAGAAATGCAGCTTTCATTTTGCTGAAATCATTCTCTGAGTCGTGTTTCTCTGTCAGTGCATCACAATGTATTAGATGGGGACCAGAGGCTGTCCTAGCAATCTTCCAATGACAACTGTAGCAAATTATTCTCTGCACTCTGTCTTCAAACAGTTTATAATTCACATTTTCCTTTCCCATTTCCTGACTGATGTGGCTTCTCCAGAGACACAGGGAACAAACTGCAGAAAGGCAAGGACGGGTCATTCAAATGGTTGGGTTCATTTGCATGGTCCTGACCTGAATCACCAGAAGGACACAGAAAGGTAACCATCCCCATCCCAGCCTCTCAGCCTCCCAAGAGAAAGCAGCTAGGACTAGCTGGCTCTGTGGGTAGGACACATACACTCCAGCCTCATCTATGTGCTTTCCAGGTCCTGCTGCAGCCTCATGGCCACACCAGGCATCTCAATCCCTTCTGCATGCCCCAGTGGGAGACAGAATCAAAGGCCAGGGCCCACAATCGAATCCTGACACTCAGTAAGTTTGCCAAAGGTCCTAAGAGAAAATCATGTTTTTCCTGGCTAGAGTTTGGCTTCCTTATTTTTAGAAATTATTCTTTTAATATTTATTGCAGGAAAGTTAAACACATTCAAGTTTCTGCCAGATACCCTGGAGATACATAGCTAATTAATACAAAACAAATGTGACATTTTAAAGGCTGGAGACCTGGATGCTAGTGCCTGGACACGACTCACTCTTTGGGTGGCTGCAGCTAGAGAACTTAGTCAAGCAGACGACATAGCAGGGGAGTGGTGCCCTGCAAGGGCAGAGGCTGGGGTCAGGGGCAAAGCAAGGTGCTAGGCACTAGGTCTTCTGCAGCTTATGGCTGGGGTGGGGGTAGGCTTGGGGAGGCATTTTATGGCTGAGTTCAAGGCAGACATGTAGACATGCTGAAATCTGTCTCTAAAATATCTTAACACCTGAAGCTGCATGAGTTCAGAGGAGCCTGCCATTTTAGGAAAAACTTAAAATGCTCTCTGGGTGCCGAGAACACAACTTTTAGAAACTGATACTGCGAGCTGGGCGTGGTGGCGCACACCTGTAATCCCAGCACTCAGGAGGCTGAGGCAGGAGGATTGGTGAGAGTTCAAGACCAGCCTGGGATGCAAAAGTGAGCTCAAGGCCAGCCTGAACTGCACAGCAAGACCCTGTCTCAAAAAGACAAAAAAAAAAAAAGAAAAACTTATAAAAAAAAAAAAGAAAGAAAGAAATTGATACTGCGGATGTGAATTCCGTTTTACCCTTCCTATGCTGTGACTTCCTCACTTTTAAAGGATGATAGAGCTCTTCTGGAGGGTTAACAACTTAAGTTTGCAAACCAAAAAATTAGAGAAAAAGAAGGGCTACAAGGATAGCCAATATTTTGGTCCTAGTCCCTCTAAATCAGTGAGGACTCAGGACATAAGAGAACTTGCGCTGTAACATCCTATAACCCAATGGTGTCCCCGGTTTTCTGTTCAAAGAGATTATGGGGTCACAGAGGAAAGGGGTCGACAACATACAGTGTGCCTAAGGAGAGTCACCTAGAGAAAAAACATTCTCTCAGACTTTCACAGAAAGCAAACTGGTCAAGCAATGGCTGTGACTCATCCAGATGGCTGATACTGACAAAAGTTCTACAAAACACTGTACATGGCTTCAAGATAAATCCTGAGGGGACCTGGTTGACAAAAAAATTACATTTTTATTATATAGGTCTTGCTTTTAACTTAACTATTAGCAGAAAAAAGTTTAACCACAAGGTATAAAAAGTAAAGCCATATTAATATGCTGAGCTGTAAAAGGCTCAAGTCAGGAGCTTCCGACATTGTCAGTTCTGCTGATAACCCACTACTGTTATGGAATATTGGACTGTATGCATAACTACTTTCTCTTAGTTCAATGAGAATACTTGTACCAATAGTGTTTAGAAAAATTATCATGTCTGCATCCTCTGATCAACTATGATGAAGACAACAATATGCACTGTATTAATTATTGTGGCTGTCCTACTAACATGTTTTGAAACTGTCATTTTTTTCTTATTAAAATGAATACAATTTTTAAAAAAGGATGACGGGACTAACTTCTCATAAACAGCACCAACTTCTGGTTGAATATTTCCTATTAGCTAAAAGCTAACTAGGTACTATAATGAAGTATAATAATTATGTATGTAATGTGTATGTATATATATGTTAAGGGAAAAAGGACCAAGTTTACATATCAGAACAAATGTATTTACTGAGAATCTGAGAATCTTATTTCTCCTTTCCTTTTCTTTCTTTTTGGAAGTGACGAAACATTCTCTGATGGCTTTTTCTAGACCAAGGCATATAGGAAACCACTTCTTTTTCTAGTGCTAAAAGCTGAAAATTCTCACAGAGCTATACTCCCTGCCTTTTTATTTTTTACTTTGAGACAGGGTCTCAGTAAGTTGATAAGTTGCCCAGGCTGGGTTTGAACTCATGATCCTTCTGCCTCAGCTTCTCAGACTACTGCACTTACAGGCATGTGCACTACCTTTAGTTCAGGATTTCTTTCTTAAAATCAAAGTGCACTGATGCTACTTCTTAGCACTAAATATTCAAAGGGATGATGGTGGCCACTTGGGATAAAGGTCCCCTTCCTGTCCTCCAGTGGCTTAGGCTATGCAGAAACAGCTCAGAAACCCCGTGCAAGAAGGCCAGTGATTGTTAGCTACTTTATTCTTCCTTCAGCACTGGTAGCTGTGCTTTCTCCCTTCTAGAACATCTCAGCTTCACTAGCATTAGAAGCGATTTCAAAAGGCAGTGACCAAGCTCCAAACAACACCAGGCATGATATACTTTATCTGCCTGAACAGGCATACAACAAAAGGAGACCTGTATAATTCTTGCCTTCTTTAAATAAGAATTAGATCTCTTTGAATGGCCATGGAGGAGAAGATAGATTTAAATTTGGCATGTGGTTTGGGGGAACAAATGTCTTTGCAGCTGGTCCTAACTATAATGGTAACTTGGACTGAGCTGGTCTCCAAGGAAAAGTTGCTACATGTTACAACAGAAGCCACTTAGCTTGGCAAAGCAGGAATGAAAGCATCAGTTAGATCAACTCCTGTCCTCCATCATGGTGGATGTGCAGGAAGACAGGGAGTTGGCAGCTATTTTTTTCCCCCCAGTACTAGGGATTGAACTCAGGACCCTGAACTTGCCAGGTAGACACCTACTCTACTGAGCTATCTCCCTGGCCCTTGGCTTCCTTCTTTTGCTGCTGAGCAAATCAAGGACTGCCCTTCCAAACCAGTCTTTACCATGGTTGAGAGAGCACAAAATATTGAAACTTGTTTGTTTCCAACAAGTTCTCAAGGAGAATTTTTTTTTTTCTTACTAAGAAAATGGATTTAAATATTCAGAGTAAGATTTAAAGGCCGGGTGTGGTGGTGTGCGCCTGTAATCCTAGCACTTGGGAGGCTGAGGCAGGAGGATCGGTGTGAGTTCCAGACCAGCCTGGGCTACAAAAATGAGCTCAAGGCCAGCCTGAACTGCATAGCGAGACCCTGTCTCAAAAAGACAAAAAAAAAAAAAAAAAAAAAGATTTAAAGGAGTGATGTGCATGTTCTAGTTTCAGGAGGTTGAGAAGAGGGTAGGTTTCAACCATATTAATGTCATAGCTCAAAGAAGACCTGGCCGCCTTCTGCTTCGCTGTGCTTGCCAGCTAAGTGTTTGCAAATCCTATTTCTCCTTGTGCCTGCCTCACTATTCCAACTGGATGTTCAGTCAGAATGTAATGGCCCTACTGTGAAGCTGTTCTAAGCCACACACAAAGTGACTGGTAAGGAGCAGACTATGGTGAGACTCTTCTGCCAGTTGCTAGAAAGCTTTTATATTGGACAAAAGTTCTACGGTGTGAGGCAGGAGGATCGATGCGAGTTCGAGACCAGCCTGGGCTACAAAAGTGAGCTCAAGGACAGCCTCAACTACATAGCGAGACCCTGTCTCCAAAAAGACAAAAAAAAAAAAAAAAAAAAAAAGTTCTACGGTGTTCTACTCTGGTAGTAAAGGGGTTTCTAGCTATAAAATCTAGGGGTTTTCTTAGGGAAAAAATTATAAAAGATGACATATATTTTAATTTCCAGGGTAAATATGAGTATGTATACACACATACTCATGTATTTAATAAAACATATACGCCTAAAGCCATTCTTGTAGACCACACCATCTCTTTTAGTGGGAAAAGTCACATCGTTTAATTTAGCTCCCGCAGAAAGCATTGCCATACACTTGCATAATTAACAATAAGAACATAAGGCAGATGGGAACTGAGCACCACATGCTACCTAATTCTTATTTATATTTTTGGTCAAAACTTAGCCACAATTTATCATTTCTAAGGAGAAAATAAGCTTATACAATGGTACTTAATACAGTATTATTGGTTTTTGGTTATGAGAAGCAAATGAAATGAACTTTGTAAGTAAAATAGTATAAAATACAAAGTTTCAGTTTAAAGTGGTTTTCCATGTACTGCCACATATTTAGTTTAAAAATCAATGAGATAGGTTTTTGAAATAGTGACAAACTAAAGGGGAGAGTTAATAGAGTGTGTGTATACAGAGAGCGGCAGTGGGAGGATTTTAGAACTTCAGGCATGTTTCCAAAATTAAAAGTCTCCTCAAAGGTTGTAAGGAAGTACCAGCTTGCTTGCTTGGTATGGAACACAAGCTATAAAAAATGGATCCGAGAGTGGATGGACAAGGACAGAAGACAACATCACCTGGACTTCCCTGTTGAGATTAAGCTGGCAATGGAGCTCAGGCAGGTGCATTTATCGCAAAGCTTAAGGGCTGAAATCTCCAGAATTACATGACAACTCACAGGCCTGTGATCTCTTTCGGGACTTCTAATGAATTATACAGGAGGGACATGGTACTCTAATGTATAGCCATTTAGCTGTGGTTACAGATAACACAGTGAGTCCCTTAGTCGCTCAATACATATGCACTGAGCACCTACTGTGTGTTGGGGACTGTACTTGGTAGAGGAAGTATGGTGTTAAATTCAGGGAAAAGAATACTTGCTTGCAAGGAGCCTATAGTCCAGCAGGGAAGAGCAGTGGGCACCTGGAAGATGCCAGGATAGGCACAACAGAGCACCCAGAGCAATGGCTTGGAATCATGCTGGTGAGACATACATCCTTGTTCTGCTACTGACCTTGGGAAACTTACCTGACTCTTCAATAACTGCTGTCTTAAAATTCAATGATAAGGCCACTTTCTTTGGGCTGACAAGTCTCCAAAAAATAATGTTTATAAAGCACTTAAAATGGTACTTGATGCACAACAAATCCAATATATGCCAGTCATAATGGTCGTTCTCCCATAGGACCAAGGCATCAAGGAATACACACAAAGAAGTATTCTTCCCCAAAAGGTTGGACAAGGACCCCACCTATACCACCACTACTTTATCACATCCTGTGGGACCTCAGGTAAATCAGGTGGCCACCAAGATCACTAGATCACTAGCAATGCACTCCTTAGGAAGCCAATGAGGCTGCTGCAATGGAGTATTTTGTTTTCCAAGTTTTAAAAAACATCTTAAGACATATTTTCACTTTTTACCTATACCACAAGGAATGTTCTGGAGAACAGTCCCAAAGGAAGAGGTGAGGAAGTTTTCAAGACACAATAAGTGAGAAACTATGAAATTAAGCTATTATTATAAGTACAGCCTAGATCCCCAGACTGCCCCATCACTCATTTGTCAACCTGTATTAGGAACTGCAGAATAATTTACATTTCTGACTCTTTGTACCTGCATTAGTTAAGCTTCTCCAGAATAAACCAATAGGGGAAGGGAGGGAGGGTGGGAGGGAGGCAGGGAGGAAGGGAAGGAGGCAGAAGGAGAGAGAGAAGGAACATGCAGATGCTTAGTGAGAGGTATATAATCAGTCTTACTGAAAGGAATTGATTATGTATTTATGGGGACTGGTAAGCACTGCACATACCAGTGACTCTGGGAATCGTTGCTATTACAGCCTTGTATCTAGAGGCAAAATTTCTTCTCCCAACAACTTCAGCTTTTTTCTCTTACAGCTTTCAACAGTTTGGCCCACATACACTAGGGAAGGTAAAACTACTTTATTCAAAGTCTCTGAATTTACTTAAATATCAATGTAATTTTAAATGGTATGCCTGTTCTTTGACTAAATATCTGGGTTCCATGGCCTAGCCAAGCTCATACACAATTTGTCATCATACTGTCCTTCAAAAAGCAGAGGTGCTCAGATGGTTGGTTCTATAAATAAAATACAGAGAAGGTAAGTAGTCAAAGAACACCCATCGGAGAACTGTAAAAGACTGTCAATGAAATGGAAAACATCAAAACTCATAATTAGACGTTACAGTAGACTCCCAATGTGCTAGCTACCACCTTCAAGCTTTTCTCAGTCTACACCATCTTGCAGAGTAGGCTACACTTATTGCTTTTACTTAGGATTTTGATCCGCTCCTTAATTTCTCATACATCTTCCAGCTCCATCACCCCAAGGAACTGCTCTCTGTGAGGTAGTCACACCTCTACCCAGCACACCTGGGCCCTGGTGCCTCAGTCACCTCCAACAGGATGCTACTCAGAACTTTCTCCTTCTGCTTTCACAGTCCTTCCTCCTCTTTAGCCTCCAGAACTCTGAATTTTCCTGTTCTTTTTTCTTTTTTAGGTACCAGGAATGGAATCCAGGACTTTGTGCTTGCCATCTGTTCTTTGCCTGTTTTCCTCTGAGCACAACTCCCTGTTATCTGTGCACCTCTTCTCAAAGGTTCAGTCCTCCATCCCATTTGCCTTCTTTCCTGGTTCTCTGACTCTTTTCTCTCCACTCCCATGCTGCATGCACTGTCCTAGAAAGTGCCCTTTCTGTGCTTACCTTGCTGGTCAGGGGCTAGTCCCATACTGCCTTCTTTGTCCCAAGTCCTGCCAACAACCTCTGCGGTTTCAACCTCCAGCAGAGAACATACCTAGTGCCAGTCTCTGAGGTTCCTAACATCTCTCCACTAAGAACCAGACTCTAGTGACCTTGTGCCCTTGTCATGTGAACTATGTCACTTTTGCAGTAATCGGTAACAATGCCCTCTCCCTGATTCTTCGTTTTCCTTTACCCAACCCTTGGATCCCAGCTCTCTCATCCTAGCACGTGTGCAATAATATCTAATACCTTAGATTCCAAATCTCATCTTCCCACTGTGCTCTCTAATTAAGTACCAACTATCCAGCTGCCTCCATGAGAACCATGCAGTAACATTTACTTCTCTCCCTCATCTTCCATATCCAACAAATCCCCAGTTCCAACACACCTGTCACACTATCAACTAGAGTCTCCCCGCACCCCCCTGCATCCCCATCGCAACCTCCACTCTCTCACCCAGACTCCTCTCTCCAACAGTCTCCTCCTACCCAGGCTTCCTGCTCCTGGTAATTGCTTCCCTAAAGCCTGTTCTCCAGCAGGCAGGATGATCTTCCCAAAACATAGGTCTGAACATGTCTCCACTGCTAAAAGCGCACTAAAACTTCCTGATACCCTAAAAATGACTGAATTTTCTAACACAGCTTCTGGAGCATTTCTTGTCATAGCTCCTGCTTTCTCTGGCCATATATTTCTACTAATATTCCCTTTGTACTGGCCACACATAATTTTTAGTCACTGAGATATCCTATGATCCTCTCACATTTGGATCTTAGGACATTCTCTCTCCCCTGCCTGAAATATAGATCATTTTCCTCACTTTTGTGTGTGTGTGTGTGTGTGATTCTGGGAAGCCAGGGGCTCAAGCAAGCACTCTACCATGGAGCTACATCCCAGACCTTTGTAAATTCTTAAAATTTAAGAGTCTTCCTAAATTACCCAGGCTATCCTCAAACTTATGATTCTCCTGTTTCAGTCTCCTTGGTAGCTAGGATTTTAAATATGTGCTATTATGCTCAGTCCTACTCTTACCTTTTAACTCAGCTCTCCTTATCTGAATGTAATCTTAGGTATTACAACTGACTAAGAAGCCTCCTGACCCCTGCCAGGTGTTCCTAAGGCCAAGCTGCATTCCATTCATGCCACAGTATCGAGTCTCCTTCACCACTTGCACACTGTGAAAGACATGCCTTTGTTGTTCACCAAAGTACAGTATTTTCACCATCAAACCATGTCAGTCCCTAAGGTTACTCAATAAGAATCTGCCAATACTATTACTCTATAACATACGTACTTGAGCTTATCATCACTGGCTTTCTGAGTATCAAATATCTTTGACTTAGCTTGGAAATGATATTTTCTGACCATCATTGATATTCTAATAACATTCCATACAATGTGATACAAGCAGTTACACAATTTTGACACAGATATTTGGAAATTCAAGGAAATACAAAACTGTAGCCTGTCAAGACTATTATATTTGGCCCAGTCTCTTATTTTCAAGTACTACTCTTGAGAGAGAGAATGACAGTAACTGAGTTTACAGCAGGAACAGTACGTATCAAAAAGACAAGACTGACATGTATTCCAAACATAGTTTTAGCGTTACATTGTGCTATAATCAATATGCTGAACCTTTTGAAGGTTCTTGAGACCAATATCTGATTCCTCCTGTGTACATAGGTGTATGGTTTTGCTATTGATATGTTTTCTCCTTTATCTGCTTCCAGTCACTTCGCTGTTTAATCCATAACATATTCAGCTGTGTTATGCCCTTAAGTTCTTGTTTTCTTCTTTAAAGTTCTTATATTAGGGAGACTATACGATATTTACACATATACGTCTGGTTTATTTCACTAATGAGTATATGTTCAATATGCATCCATTTATCTATGAAGTCTTCAAACATCATTTTTTATGGATGAGTAGTATTCCATTGTATAAAAATACCACATTTTTTAAACCATTCTTCAAATGATGGGCATTTTGGTTGTTTCCAAGATTGGGCTGCTATAAACATAGGTGCACAGATATCACTATGGTATGATGTTATAGAGTAATAGTATCACAAAGCTTTTCTGCTGGAGGGTTAAGAATGTAAGTTAACAGACCAAAAATTGGAGAAAAAGAAGGGCTATAAGGATAGCCAATATTTTGGCCCTAGCCCTTCGAGGTCAATAAGGACCCAGTATATAAGAGAACCTGTGCTGTAATATCCTATAACTCAGAGGTGTCCCAAATTTTCTGGTCAAGGAGATTATGGGACCTCAGAGGAAAGGGATGAATGAACTATAGTGTGTCTAAGGAGAGTCACCCAGAGAAAAACATTCTCTCAGGCTTTCACAGAAAGCAAAATGGCCAAGCAATGGCTGTAACTCATCCCGAAGGCTGACACTAACAACAGTTCTACAAAGTACTGTCTATGGTCCCAAACTGAATCCTGAGGGGATTTGACCCTGGAAGATACAAAAAAAATTAATGCTTTGTTATACAGGTCTTGCTTCAACTTGCCCTTGACCATCCAGCAAGAAAAAAAAAAAAAATGCTTAATTACAATGCATGAA
>PVJA010016438.1:0-30172 GCA_004027025.1 Myocastor coypus
CTCCCCCTCCCCCTCCCCTTCTCCCTCTCCCTCTCCCTCTCCATGCAGTGGGTTGAATGCTGCCTGGCTTGGGGCATGCTGGGTAAGTGCTGTACCTCTGAGCCAGGCCCTGAACTTCCTGTCCTGTCATTCCAGTGCCCAGGACCATGCCAGCAGCCCCCTATAACTGCCCAATGAGGGCCCAAATGAGTGGGTCTGGATGTTGTTTGTCCACCACAACTCGGTTTTCCCCACTCTGCCCCATCCTCGCCAGCATTTCATCCCTCTTTCTCTCTTTCCTCCCTCAGCCACGGCCACCCTGCTCACTGTACGCCGACATGGCAAACTTCACACCAGGCAATAGCAGCACAGGCAACCAGTCTGTGCGCTTGGTCACTGCGGCCCACAGCCGCTATGAGACGGTGGAGATGGTGTTCATCGCCACGGTGACAGGCTCACTGAGCCTGGTGACTGTTGTGGGCAACATCCTGGTGATGCTGTCCATCAAGGTTAACAGGCAGCTGCAGACGGTCAACAACTACTTCCTGTTCAGTCTGGCCTGTGCTGACCTCATCATTGGCGCGTTCTCCATGAACCTGTACACCGTGTACATCATCAAGGGCTACTGGCCCCTGGGCGCTGTGGTTTGTGACCTGTGGCTGGCCCTGGACTACGTGGTGAGCAATGCCTCCGTCATGAACCTTCTCATCATCAGCTTCGACCGCTACTTCTGCGTCACCAAGCCGCTCACCTACCCAGCACGGCGGACCACCAAGATGGCAGGCCTCATGATTGCCGCTGCCTGGGTGCTGTCCTTTGTGCTCTGGGCGCCTGCCATCTTGTTCTGGCAGTTTGTGGTGGGCAAGAGGACAGTGCCTGACAACCAGTGCTTCATCCAGTTTCTGTCCAACCCAGCAGTGACCTTTGGCACAGCCATTGCGGCCTTCTACCTGCCCGTGGTTATCATGACGGTGCTCTACATCCACATCTCCCTGGCGAGCCGCAGCCGAGTCCACAAGCACCGGCCCGAAGGCCCCAAGGAGAAGAAGGCCAAGAGCCTGGCCTTCCTCAAGAGCCCCTTGGTCAAACAGAGCATCAAGAAGCCCCCACCAGGCGCCACAGCCCGAGACGAGCTACACAATGGCAAGCTGGAAGAGGCCCCACCACCGGCCCTGCCACCGCCACCACGCCCAGTGGCCGACAAGGATACCTCCAATGAGTCTAGCTCAGGTAGTGCCACCCAGAACACCAAGGAACGTCCCACCACAGAGTTGTCCACTACAGAAGCCACCACGCCTGCTGTGCCACCGCCTACCCTGCAGGCACGGACCCTCAACCCGGCATCCAAATGGTCCAAGATCCAGATAGTGACCAAGCAGACGGGCAATGAGTGTGTGACAGCCATCGAGATTGTGCCCGCCACGCCAGCCGGCATGCGCCCAGCGGCCAATGTCGCCCGCAAGTTTGCCAGCATCGCTCGGAACCAGGTGCGCAAGAAGCGGCAGATGGCAGCCCGGGAACGCAAGGTGACGCGGACCATCTTTGCCATCCTGCTGGCCTTCATCCTCACGTGGACGCCCTACAATGTCATGGTCCTGGTGAACACCTTCTGCCAGAGCTGCATCCCTGAAACAATGTGGTCCATCGGCTACTGGCTCTGCTATGTCAATAGCACCATCAACCCCGCCTGCTACGCGCTCTGCAATGCCACCTTCAAAAAGACCTTCCGGCACCTGCTGTTGTGCCAGTACCGCAACATTGGCACGGCCAGGTAGGCAGGTGTGGGCGGGCTCAGGAGGTGCTGGCGTCACGGGCTGGGGGAACCATGCCATGGAGGTCCTGTGCCATGTTCACACTTGCTGAAGAGGATGGAGGCTCGGGAATCGGCTCTGGCTGGATTTCGAGAGCAGATCCTGGCTCAGGCCCAGGAGGCTCTGTGCAGGGAAGCCTGGACTGCCTGTGTCTACAGTCGCTCAGCCCCAGGAGGTTGGGGACCCTGACCAGGGTGTGCAGCGGCCCCGCAGTAGCCAAGCAGCAGCAGAGAAGGAAGGACGGCTACAAGGGGGGGCAGAAGAGGGGTCAGGCATGAGCAGGGGGAAGCGTGGGCTCCTCACTGTGCTGTGATCGGTGCTTTCCGCCTCCCTGTGCCCCGCATGTAGGCTCGGACCCCTTCCCCCAACCCCACGCAGGGGACTAGGTGTCCTCTGCCACAGCTGCTCAGTCAGCCACTGAGGGGGGGGGCACTGCGTGTGGGGGTGCACGCTAGAGCTGGGCCTCTCTCCCTCCCTTGCCCCACAGTCTCTCTTTGGACTGGCAGGATGCACATAGGGTCAGGGAGGCCCAGGACTGCACCCCTGCAGGTCTGAGAGAACTTGGGGACCCTCCAGGCCTCAGTGGAACTTCCTGCCTGGCAGGCTGGACCAGGAGGCCTGTGACAGGCAAGGGAGACCCAGGTCCCTTCCCTAGCTTGAGGATCCCCAGGCAAGGACTAAATGCCTTAGGGGAGGAAGATGGGCCCTTCAGGAGCCCTGAAGATGCCCCTCATCAGCGTTGTGCTTTCCTACAGGAGTCCTGGTCAAGCCCTGAGCCCCCTAAAGCCCACTAGCCCCCACGGCTGACCCTCCCCACAAAGCTGTGCAGCACGCTCCTGGGAAGGGGCTTTTATATACTGAAGAGAAAAGCTTTTATTGGGAAAGAAGTTGGTTCGTTTTATTCATTTCTTAGTAACAAGGAGCATGATGGGAAAGAACAAAGGGAGTATGGAAATGAAAAACTCTGGGGAGGAGGGCGTGTTCCAGAATCCCTTGCACCATGGGCTCTAGGCTCTGGGGTGGGAGGGATGTGGTGGTACAGGAGTGATTGATAAAGCTGGTGGAGTGAAGGCACTGGTTGGTTGTGTCCTGGTGATCCCAGCCTGGCTCAGTCCTTGCCCTTTCCTTTCTTGGCTATAAAATGAGAGAAACACGATGTCAGCCAGATTATCTTAACCCAGTAAAGACCCCCATCCCAGGACATCAAAGGCAAAATACTGCACCCTGGTCATTTTTGTTTTGTTTTGTGAGACAGTGGGCATTGAATACTGAGATACATACTCAGCCTTTTTTACAATTTTGAGACAGGTCTTGCTAAATCACTGATTTGCCTAGGATGAACTCAAACTTTAGATGCTCCTCCTGCCTCAGCCTTCCAGTGTGTCAGGGTTACACTCAGACATCACAGCTGCTGCCCTACTTTCTGTCACCTGACCGGGAAACAGGAGGACAGGGCAGTCACTGCAATACCTCGCCTTCCATTTTCACCCTGGATCAGACCTTCCAACTTCCTGGTCCAAGGCTAGGGCAACAGCCTCGTCCTCCTGACTGGGCAGCTGCCCCCTCTGCCCTACTGGGGGAGGGGGGGCGCAGCAAGGTGCCTTGAGGAGCCCTTCCCATCCAGGAATCGCCAACGGGACCCCGTGGGTCCCCCTACTGGAGAGAGACCCCACAGAGCTCTCCTTGGTCCCAGGACGGTAGATGCTCTGGGCCCAGTGCGCTCAGGTCGAAGGTTGCTCCACAGTCAGGCCACTGGCGCGTCGCTGGCCAGGCCATGCGACTCTAGGTTTCACTACTGGCTGTGCGCAGAGCAGCCCCTGGGACCTCACCCCGCGCCCACCTTTGGCCTTGGCTTTGGTTTTGGGCGTGCAGGGCTTGGTCACGCGGATGGTCTCCTGGCACTGGGCATTGTACCGCGCCTTCTTCAAGGTGCCCTGGCGTGCTTTGGTGCCGGTGCCTCCATCGCACGTCCCCCAGCTCTCGAACTTGTACTTGCAGTCAGCTGGCGGAAGAGGCCGGGGCAGCGGTCAGCTCGAGTCTGGCCGGTGCAGCCGCCCACCCTCCCCGCAGCCCCTCACCTCCAAACTCCTTCTTCCAGTTGCAGGGCACCCGGCAGCGGAGACGCTGTGTCTGCGCCCCGCAGGTGCCCTCGCGGAAGCCTGCGCCGCAGTCCTTGCTGCTGGGGACGCAGGGGCCCCAGGTCCACTCGGCGCACTCGCTGCCCCCGCTGCCCTTCTTGCCCTTGTCTGCGGGGCCAGGACAGAGTTCAGAAGGTGGGCGCCGCCTGGACTCTCCGTTCGGGGCCCCCCGCATCCCTTTGGCCCCACCCCTCACCTTTCCTTTTGGCCGCCGTAGAGGGCAGCGCCAGCAGGGCAAACAGGGCCAGGAGGAGAAAGCCTCGGTGCTGCATCCTGGGGGACAGCGGGAGTCAGAGTTCCTCGCCGGCCGCTTCCCCTCGGCACATCGCCCGCGCCCCCAGCCTTCCAGGCTCCCTCCCGCGGGTCAGGGCGCGCCGCAAGCAGGGGTCCCCGGGTGCCGTGAACGGCACAGCCCAGCCCCCGCGCTCACTTGCTCGCTGCCCGCAGCTCGCGCCCTCCCACGCCGGCCGGGGCAGTCTTGTCCCGTCCAGTCAGGTCCTGCTCCTTCCGTGGCGGCCCCTTTTGTCTCCAGAACTGGTCTGAGCCGGTCACATGGGCCCCCGCCCCTCCCCCAACGAGGCCCGCCCCTCCCCTCCCGCATCCCCGCCCCGCCTTAGCGTCGCCGCCCAGTCCCCTGTCCCACCCGCGCCGGCCCTCGTACCCTCCCGTGCGCCCCCTCGTCGCCTTCCTGGAGGTGGAGGTCCCAGGCCCGATCTTCCATCCTGGCCCTCTGCCCCTCCCTGCCGCCTCCCCTCGTGGAGGGATGGATAAGGCAGCAGGAAATCAGAGCCCCTCCGGTGTCACCGGCTCTCCCAGAGTCCCCAGTGACCCCATCTGGGCGGCTGCATAGATAGCCAGGACCTCAGAGAAGGCGCCCAGGTGGCGGCGAGAGCGGCGCAGGCGCCCTCGAGAGCGCAGGTTGGAGGGACAGAGGAGGGGGTAGGAGGGGCCGGGCCCGGGTGTGGGGACCTGGGCCGCTGAAAAGTTCCATACTCCTTCTGCCCGCCTGCCGCGAGGTGCCCTCTTCCCGTCGACCCCCACAACGCCCGGAGGAAGCCACCCGGTCCCTGCCCCACCTCTTCCACTCATTGTTGTCCTAGCCCAGAGCGGGAAGCCCGGCAACCTGACTCCGCCCTCGGCACCAGAAGCCAGCAGCGGGCAGAGGTCAGGAGCCGGGCGACCGCTGCCGGGCCCCAGGAAAGGGGCTAGATCGGCGACGCCCACTCTTCGACCCGAGGATAACCCGGCCGGCTGACCCCTCTGCTTCTGGAGGATCCCTGGGGGGAGGGGAATAAACACCAGAGAGAAAAAAGAAATCCACTTTACTGAGACACACCCAGCTGTAAACATGTCGCCCGAGAACCCCCCCACCCACCCCTGGCCGCACAGTCCACGATGAAATGCTGGGTACACGGGAGGGGAGGGTCACCAAGACTGATGCCAAGCAGGGCAGGACCGGGCCGGCCAACACAGCAGGCTGTTTCCAGGCGCGTGGTAAAGGAGTGAGGGGTTGAGCTCCCTGGCGGTGGGCGGGCCCTGGGGACTAGGCAGCCGGCGGAGCCTCTTCCGGAAGCTTGGCGCCCAGTGCCCAGCCAGGCCTATCCTTGGAGCGCATCTGCCGGGCTGAGGGCGAGGCTGTCCCGCAGTGGCCCAGCTGCCCGGTTCCTGCACTCTGTGAGCCTGGAGGGCAAGCTGCTGGCTGAGAGGAAGGCAGGTGACAGCCCCAGCTCCTCAGAGTCCAGCCCTAGGTCATGAGGGCGGCTCCTTCCCTGGGGCAGGCTCCCCTTCCGGTGGCGGTGGCGGTGGTGACTGGAATGTGGCAGTGAGGTGGGCACCGAGGTGGCTCATCCTGCGCCCTCAAGCCAGCTCTCCCGCCCTCCCGGCTGCGGCTACACGGCCGTCTCCTGGTCCTCGCGCTGGATCATCTGGTAGTGCTGCCGGTTCTCAAGGTAGGCAGCCAGCTCAGTGTCCTGTGCCTTCTCGGCACGTTGCCGGGGGGTGTCACCCTGCAAAGGAGTACAGGAACCCCTGAAGGCACCTAGGCCTAGGGCACCAGCTCCTCCCCACTGACTCAAGTCTCGGGGGCCGGGCTGTGTTGGCCCGAGAGACAGATTTCAAATCCCAAGGACAGGCTCGCCCATTTGGGAAAGGCTGTTCACCTGCTGGTCTGTCTTCATGAGTGACGCCCCGGCTTCCACAATGTAGTGGCAGATGGTGCGCTGGCCCAGGGCCGCCGCCTGGTGCAGACAGGTCTCCCCGCTGGGGAAGAGGGGCTGGCTGAGGGACCCAATCCCTGTGGCCTCCAGAGGGGCATCAGCAAGGGCTGGAGGACAGCCTAGCCAGGAGGGATCAGCTCCGGCTGACCAAATAGGAGGAAGTAGAGGCGAAGCGGGGGAGCCAAGGGAACCAGGGCTCTCAGATACTCACCTCTCCTCCACTGCATCGAGGATCTCGGGCGGTGCTGTGGAAGAGCATGAGGTCAAGGAGGCCTGGCAGCTCCCGAGCCCCAGCCTGGCCCTGGGGGCGCGGCTCACCTTGGTCCAGCAAGTAGCGGACCACTTCCTTGCTGCCAGCGCCGACCGCATGGTGCAGGAGCGTGCGGCCATGAGAGTCCCGGTGCATGAGGTTCCCTCCAGCTCGGTGCAGCTCCTGCAGCTGAGGGCAGAAGAGAGCTGGGCTCCTCTGGGGTCCTCTCTCCCCAACTTGCCCAGGCCCGCAAGCATGTACCCCTACGAAAGCTGCTCCCCCTCTGGTTCCTCCACAACCTGCCCCTTCCTCAGCACCAGAGCAGCTGGCCTGTAAGACGCCTGCTGTGCACCCACAACTGGGGCCAGGTGGGACAGGATCATTGTCACAGTACACATGGGGACCAGACAGTGACAGATGCCAGTGCCCAGCAGGCTGGCTCTAGGCCCAGCCACAGACCCCATGTCCTGAGGAGTGGCTGTACCTTACAGAAGTCGTTCCTCTGGGCAGCTTCAATCAGCGCCTCACCTGTAAGGACACCTGCCTGTCACACTGAGGCAAACCAGGGCTTTGGGGTACAGGTAAGGGATTATGATCATATGACATGCAATTATGTGAGCTGTGGGGCTCAGGGGCTGCATGTGGGCCCTGTCCCCCCACCAAACCTCCCTGTGACCAGGGAAGGCAGGAAGGGGCCCAGAGAAGAGGTCTCACCTGGGGGGGGCATGGTGTCCCCTTGCAGTGCCCTGCAAACAGAGGATAGTGATGACCCAGCTCAGCCTGGCCTGGCTAGTGCCCGCCCTTACCCCTGCCCTGCTGATGATGCCCTGGTTTTCGGGTTGTGTGCATGTTTACTGCACAGCAGCACTGATCCAGCCAGGCACAGGGCATTGTGGGGAGTGAGACCGAAGTGGAGGCCACGGACAGGCCCAGCAATAAATAAAGGACTGGAGGAAAGTGCACACAAGGGTCCTGGGAGCCCTTGGGAGAGCTCTCTGGAGGAGCTCACTGAGGTCCATGTCCAAGGGACTCTGGGGAGGGGGGGACAGCATAAATCAGTCAGGATGAGCCCCCACTTGGCACAGAGACCTCCAAAAAGAAGCCACAGGCGGGGGTAGAGAGGGCTAACCCTGGGATATACAGAGGACACGGGAGCCAGGAACACAAGGCCAGTCCCCAGGGTGGGGGAGCAGAGCTGTGGGCACTCAGGGCTGGGTCATCCTCCTAGGCGCAGGCTGACAGGCACATGACTGGTGGACTTGTGTACAGGCTGGGGCTAAAGGCAGGGATTTGGGAGCCACCAGCTACAGACAGGTGTCCAGCCAGGGGACAGGGGAGATGAGGTGCTGGGGCTCACCGGGGCGTTGGGGAGCAGGGGGAGGCAGGAAGGGGGGATGTTGGGGTGGGGAGATCGGGCCTGGCTGATGCCCCCAACAGCTCGGGATCCAGGATGTAAATCTCGTCCTGAGCGATCTCAGTCACATAGTTGAGGTGTTCCTGTGAGTAGGGAGGGCAGGGCTGGGGCATCAACGGCGCCTCGGGGGGAAGCAGCAGGCCCCTGCCGCCCCCACCCTTCTTCGAGCTGCCCAGGCCCAGCCCTGCCCCAAGCATTGGGGTGCTCTTCATTGTCTGGCCTCTACCCCAGCACCCTGGCACTGTGCTTCTTCTGTCTCTTCTGGGGACACCATGCTTCCAGGCCCCGAAGCCAGTAGGGTGCTGGCAGAGAGCTCACCTGCGCGCGGTCGATCCTGTAGAAGCGGCTGGCTGTGGTAGCTGCAGAGAGGGTTGGCCAGGGATGAGGGCAGAAATCCTGGCCCGGGCTGAGGGGGAGGCAGGCCAGCCTGAGCCCCCAGGACTGATTCCACACATACTCACCGTCTAGAAAACACCACTTGGGTGACAGTTTCTGACCCATTGGGGACTTGGCTCCAGCACTGTCATCCTGGAAAGAGACAGAAAGGCCAGAGTGGGGCAGAGCTGGTGGGCAGCTAGGAGCAGGGCGCACCCCGCATCCTCCCACCCTGCCTCACACCTGCTGCAGCCTCTCAATGTGGGCGCGGCAGAGCTCGAGGTCGCTGTCTCCGGGGACCACCACGGTGCCCAGCGGCACAGCTAGGGGAAGAACCCGTGAGCACAGGGCTGCCCTCACTGCCCTCCCGGCTCCCGCCTGGCCACCACTCACAGGCCTCTTTGAGCTGCTCCTTGTCATAGTGCAGGGCCTCGTAGTCGTGCATGCTGACCCTGCTCACCTGGATCCGCAGCTGCTCGGGGACAGGCTGCTGGCTGTAAGGTGGGGCAGGTCAAGGAGAGGGGGCTTACTAGGCTCAGCATCGCTGAGGCATACTCTGACCTCCTCCTGGACCCCCGGGCACAGAGACCGTCACTCCCCACCCCCTGTGCTGCCAGGGATGGAAGCCAGGAGTGACGCACAACAGGCCACAGCCCTAGTCCGGCAGCCCCAATCATGACCGCAGCCCAACGGGGGACGCACTCGCTGTGGAGGGGTGCTGCACTGCGCCGCTTGGCCTTCTGCACCATGGTGGCCTGGTTGCGCAGAGCAATGCGAATGCGTGAGGCTGCCAGCTTGCAGGGCTCACCGTCCACCTGCACCGGGATGGCCTTGGCCGTAGTGAGCAACACCTCACGGCACTGGGTCAGCCGCTCGCCATGCCCGCCCACCTGCAGCGCTGCCTGTGGGCACAGGGGTTCGGGTCAGGGGGTGCTAGGGCTCGGGGCAGCGATATCCCCAAGTGCAGACTGGAGAGGTGCTCGGGGCCTGACATTCAGAGGACACGTGCTGACAGTCTCTCAGGAGTCCGAGAGAGGCCAGCAACTGGGGCAGGGTGGGCCCCCGCTGCGTCAGGCAGGGTCAGGGAGGAAGCAGAGCCAGGCCCACTCACCAGGGACGTCATGGTGAAGCCAATCACCTCGAGGTAGCCATCGTCGTGCCGCTGAGGCTCAAAGTCGTGGTGTTCCCCAGGGTGGCCCCAGGGCATGGTGCCCGCACAGTACCTGAGGGCAGCGGAGGGGCAGGCTTTGGTGCAGGTTTCGGGCAGGACCGTGGGGCCAGCAGGGCAGCTAGAGCCTGTTCCTCACCTGGGGATGTTCAGGAAAACGATGCACTGGGGTTTGAGGTCCTGAATCTTGGGGGTCAGGTCCGTGCCGTCACACTGGAGGGGAGAGTGGGGAAGTCTGGGCACACGCGTGCCTGCGTAGCCTCCCGCTTTGCAGGGCCTGCTGCCTGCCAGCGGCCCACTCACCACCACTCGGATGTGCTTGGCCAAGTCCTTGGAGCTGCCCATCAGGAAGTCAGAGAAGGCTGTCTGTGGGAGACAAGTCGTTAGCATCTCGTGACGGGGACTCTGCTGGCTGCTGCTGCAGGAACTTCTAGTGGCCTGGCAGACACAGGGCCATGGAGGCTGGGATCCCAACTCACCCCGGCATAGAACATCTTATTCCGGAAGCGGCTGTTAAACTTCTCTGGGTTGGCCTCTGAGTGGAGACAGGGCAGGGATGTTCACTGGGCGCTTCCCAGGCCAGGAATGGTGCCTTCACCCCAGCCCCTCCCTGCCTGGCTCCCCACCTCGAGACTCATGGAACTCCAGGGTGACATGGGCATCAAAGCCTAGGCTGAAGTAGTTGTTGAAAACATCCAGGGGCAGCTAGAGAGAGACGGGGGCTAAGATGAGGACAGCCTCACTAATGCCCCTGTGCTTCCAGCATCCTCTGCCTGGGGACCCTCTGCCAATGCTGTCCCCTTGTCCCCAGCCCCAGGGGCATGCCAGCACCCTTCAGTGCCCACTGTTCCCCATACTGGGCACAGCATGAGCTCTAGGGGTGGGTACTGTGTTCCCCAGAGCTTACAACAGGGCCTGGCGCGAAGTGGATTTTCACTATTTGCCAGCAGCTGAGAAAAACTACTCTGGCAGGTAGCACCGCTACTCCCCAGGGCTATTTGGAGGACCAGATGACCCACCCCAGTCCCTCACCCAGGTCGAGAGCCCCCAGCCCACCCGGTCAGTGGCACCCTCGTCTCGCTCCTCAGGCCCCATCTCAGGATTGGGCTCAGCCCGGAGGTCCCAGCGGTCCAGCTGCACCACGTTGCCCTCCTCCACATGGGACAGGATCTTGGACACAGGCTCATCAGTATAACCCTGGTGGGAGGAAGCCAGGATGAGCCCTCCTGGGTCACAGTGGCTATGGAGCGAAGCCCTTCTCTCTGAGGACACTTACCCCACCCCAGTTGAGGGTGCGGGCCAAATCATTGCCGGTCCCCAGAGGCAGGATGGCTACAGGGGGTGGGGGTTTCAGGCGAAGCTGGTCCAGGGTGGAGAGAATCCAGCCAACCTGAGGACGGTGGGGGGGGGGCAGTCAGGCCCCTGAGGACACTGAGTGACCCGAACCCAGCTCCGAGGACCCACCGTGCCATCACCGCCGCATGCCAGGATCCTTAAGTTGTGCACTTTGCGGTACATTTCCAGCCTAGGCCAGAAGACAGGAACAGCGTTGGGTGTGTACTGTGCCCACGAGATCCAGGAACACACCCCCAGAACCCGCCAGGTCCTTACGCCTCCTTGGGCCCTCCCTGGCTCAGGTCAAAGACTTGCCGGGGGTTGAGATACCAAAGGAAGGATTGAATGATCTTGGCACCCTGTGGGGAACAGAGGTGAGAAGATAAAGGCGCAGAGGGAGGCAGCAGGGGAAGCTGGTGAAGGCCACAGGGAGGGTGAGCGGGGCCTGGCCTCTGGGGCCCACGAGCGAGCGCCTGCTGGCAGGGGCAACTCCAAGCCCAGCCTGGAGCCTGGGGAAGCAAAGGCTGTGCTTACCTGGTTGCCTCCACTCTTGGGGTTCACAAACACCAGCAGGGGCTTCATGAGGGGGGATGGGGTGGGCCTGATGATGAAGGGTCTCCAGCGACTCTCCTTGGAGACACAGCCCGTGAGGTTTGCACTGTCCTGGAGGTCCCCTCCCAGGCCCTGGGTGACATGCTGCCCTTGCTCGGCATACCCATGTACCACCTCAGTCAAGCTGGGGGTCCCACCCAGGCAGAGCCCGGCCTGAGGTAAGGGCAGCACTGTCAGCAGGTCCTCTCCCATCCCTCCCCTCCAGCCAGCTGGGTCTAACCTCGGGCCCCTTCTTGCTGGATTTCCTCTTGAAGGATGCTCTCTTCTTCTTCTTGCTGGCCTTGAGAGTGCTCTGTGATGGAAGCAGGGCTGTGGGTGAGTGAAGCAGGCCTCATATCTCAGGGTAGGGCAGCGTGCAGGGCGGGACTTGCTCACTTGGGGCCTGCGGGCGCGGAGGATCCAGGTGGGCGGAACGACCACGGCCGCGTGGACCCCCAGGGAGCAGGGCTCCTCGATGTGCTGCAGCATGAAGCACGACACCTTGCTGTGGTACTGGGGGGGAAGCAGGCGAGGCTGAGCCAGGCCAAGGCCAGGGCCGGCACGCGGACCCACCCCGCTGCAGCGTCCGGGGCCCGGGTCACTGCTCACCGCCTGCTTGCACCAGGAACAGCTGATTGCCACGATCTCCTTGCTATGGAAGGTGAACTTCTGCTGGAAGCCCTGTAGTCAGACAGGCTGGCTTCACGAAGGCCCATGGCTAGATCGGCTGCTCCTCTGCTGCCAGCCTCTCCAGCAGGGAGGAGACTGAGCCCGTGTTTAGTATATGTGCTGCCGAAGCGAGCACGGAAGCCCATGTTTAGGAAGTCCAGCAACAGTGAATGGATGTGGGGCAGGGATGCCTGGCCACCTTGCCAGACACACCAAGGGCCAGATCCTGCCTGGCCCTTTCTGCTTCCTTCAGCCAGACCTGGCCAGGCCCTGGACCGACTGGGTCCTCACAGCAGCCGACACCATAGTGTTCCCTTCTGCCCGGCATGGGCGCTGCCCCTGCACCAGATGGGATGCAAGGACCACCACGGAGCCGGACGCCGTGCACAGTGCGGGGAGACACTCTGAGGGGCCTGTGCCCGGCCTTGCTGTGTGCAGCAGGGCCGAACTTGCCATGCAGCTCAGTCGCTATCTGCCAAGCTAGTGAGTAAGTCTTCATGCAGGGACTTTGTACGAGGCCAAAGCAGCCACACGCTGTATGTACCCAGCGCATCTGGGGACTGAGGCAGCCTGGGGCCCTGCACTGGGGGTGGCAGTTAGCGGCAGATGAGCTGCAGGGCTCTGGGTAGGGGTCCTCACCTTGCCGCAGTGCCGGCACTTGCCATCCTGCCGTCGCCTGTGCACCCAGTGGTGCCTTACGAAGGTTGGCTGGGGGCGAGAAATATCAGCGGAGTAAGGGGAGAGGGGCAGAGCACTACACATGTCCAGCTCTGTGGCTGAGCCCCACAGGAGGGACACAGAGGGCTGGGGGTCAGACAGGGCCATGAGGTACAGCAAGGCACTGGTGCCCCACCTGCTGCAGGCAGGGCCAAGAAGGCCGCCTCCCCTTTCAAGACCTCAGAGCTGGGCCCCCAGAAGAACAGCCCAGAAGGATCTGAGCTCCTGGTGGAACTAAGGAGGCACTGCAGAGGGACCCCTTGGGAACTCAGGGCATCTGGTCTTTAACTATCTTACACACTTACTTCTCGGACATTCCTCGAGCCCGATTCCCGGAATGATGGCTTACAGCGGAAGTTGATCTGTGAGAGCACAGTGGCCAATGTTATTTTATTTTTTTGTCCTTTTGAGACAAGGTCTCACTATGCAGTTCAGGCTGGCCTTGAGCTCACTTTTGTAGCCCAGGCTGGTCTCAAACTCACACTGATCCTCCTGCCTCAGCCTCCCAAGTTCTAGGATTACAGGTGTGTGCTACCACGCCCAGCCAGTGGCCAATGTTAGAAGCTGCTTTGCACTGGGCCATGAGAGCCACCCTTGAGGGCAGAACACCCCAAACTAGCCAAAAGGGACCTTTCCCTTTCCTTCCCAGGAGCCCAGGTGCCCTGTGTTCTCGCTCCACCCAAGTGTCCCCATGGTTATTCACCCTTCTGTTCTCTCGCTCCCCAGCACCCCTGGCTAAGGAGAATGCTGGGATCTGACCCCTGCTTGAAGGCCAAAAGCTAGTGTGGACTGGGTTTAATTTTCACCACCTACAGGAGGACTGCATTTCACTTTCTCTTTATTTGCTTGCTTGCTTGGCCCTGGGAAGCACAAGAGGCCTCACCCTATGGTTTGGGGCCAGCCAAGCAGCCTGTCCCTGCAGAGCTCCTGCAGCTGGTGGCACCTGCAGGCTGCGCAGTCCTTATTTCCGCACCCACTCCCTGTGTCATGAAGCCACAGCCTGGGGGCATTCTTGTCCTTCACCTTAGCCCAGTGGTTTTCAACCTTTCTAATGTGGTGACCTCGCAATACAGTTCCTCATGTTGCAGTGACCCCAAACCAAAAAATAACTTTGGTGGCTACTTCAAAACTATAATTTTGCTACAGTTGTGACTCGGAATGGCTTTAGGCGACCTCTGTGTTTTGGTCGTTCGACCCCTGCCGGGGTCAGAACCCACAGGCTGAGAACCGCTGCCTTAGACACATAGTGCCCGTATTTGCCCCCTGCTGCAGACACAACATGCACCATGTTCCTTGGGAACAAGATTCTCTCCAGAGGCACACAGAACCAGGCTTGGGGTGATACAGGACCAGCTGGTCAGAGCCTCTTCTAAATGTTAGTGTGGACGTCATCAATAAATGGTACAGTGGCACCATGTGCTAGTTCACGCTGCCAAGCACCACCAGGGAGCCAGACTATGCCAGGTGTGCTCTAGGCAGCATGCACAGCAGCTGCCAAACAGGGAACCAGGGTGGAAGGTGGGCAATGGCTCCGGAGTCCTTGCTTTGCTGCCATACATGCTGCTATACCTCAGGGCAGGCAGGTACTGGTGTGATGCACGTGGACACGTAAGCATGTGCCACTCACCTTCTCCAGCTGCTCAATGCAGGGGGTGTGTACCACGATCTTGCAGGCTGCACACTTTTTCCTGGGTACCGATTTCTGCTGCAGGACAGAGGCCCTGAGGCACCAGCCAGTACGACCACAGATGCCACCTCAGGCAGAGTCCTCCTGCATCTGGCTCAGCACAGCTGCCCTGCATGTTCTGTGCCTGGCACCAGGACCTGCTCCCATTTCCTTCGCTGGGGGCAGCGCCTAAGTGGGGACTCAGGTGAACCCTCCCCACCTTGGGAAGGACTGCAGCTGTCAGTCCATGTCTAGACCTTGCTCCACCGCCAGGGGGCAGCAGCTCCACAGTGCTCACTCACCAGCATCTTGGCAATGCAGTACTGTTCCCCAACATAACAGAAGTCCCCAGACACGTTGGTCTCAAACCAGATGTGCTCCCCATATGTGGCTGACTCCTAGAGCGCGGGATGAGCATGGTCCATGTACGCTGTCTGCTCAGCCCCTCAGACCCCCTGCCAGCCCTTCCTCTTCTGGGGAGAATGGACTCCAGACACCAATCCAATCTGCCCTGTCTGCACCACTACTTGCTAGGCCTAGTTCAAAGCCAGCCAGCTCCAGGAAGGCTGCCCAGACCCCAGGGTCAAGGGGCTCCCAGTCCCCAGTGCCCACAGGGCCTAGAGGAGGTGCCTAGCCTGGCACCAGTTACTCACACTCCAGTCCACGGTACTCCGTATCTGCCGCTCAGATTCACTGCACGGGGCCCCAAGGGTGGGAGGAGGGGGTGCCAGGTGCTGGAGGCCCGACTTGGTGATGGCTTTCCTGTAGGAAGTGGACAGCTAAGGCTGGGGCCTGCTGGGCATTGCTGATTCTCCTTCCCACCACTGGGGGCCACCACCCTCATATGACCTCCACCAGGGCCAAGACAGAGAGTGCAGTGACAGGGGAGGCAGAGGAGCTGGTAGCCTCTCTGGCACCCAGAGGTCCCTGCCAGAGACTCTGCTGCTCTCTCTTTCGATGTGCTGACTTCCAGTATGGCCCAGAGGGAGTCACTGCCAACCCAGTGGGACTTCAAGGGCCCTCCCCACATGACCCCCACAGGCTGGGGCAATACCTACGCAAGCAGGGTGCTCCAGGCCTGGGGTCCGGCTACCGCCTTGCGCCGCAGGGCTACCTGGCGCCTGCGGGACAGTGGACGTACCCGGGGAGGACCTGCAGGGCCCAGGGAGATGCCCGAGGCTCTTCGGCCCCCAGGGCTAGGCTGTCGCTGGCTGAGGCGACGATAGTGGCCGTGCAGGCCCCAGGGGGTGTGGTCATACACATCATTGGGGAACAAGTGGGAGGATGCACGGCGCAGACACCGGGGCACATGCAGCAGTGGACGCTGGGGACCCTGATGCATGGGAGGCTCTAGTATCCTGGTGCCGCACTGAGGAGGAGAGCTGGATGCCCCGGCCATAACCTTCTCTTCCTTGATTCCCTCCTCCTGCTCCTCCTTCATGCCCAGGAGTCCAGCCAGCAGAAGGGGTACGCACAAGCCCTGGGCCTCAGTGGCGTCAGACTGCAAGGTAGGCACTTCATTCACAGTGAAGCGGGGGTTGCAGGTGGGGGGTGCAGTGCTAGAACGCCGGCGGCAGCTGGCACCCCAGGCACCTAGCCCGCAGCCTAGGAGGCAGCCCTGCAGTTGGGCACTGGAGCGGCGCCGCTGTGCCAGCAAGGAGGAGGCCTGCCCGGCGGGTGAGCGACGCCGGGCCTTGCTAGCAGGCAGCCCTGCACCACTAGGCCGCCGAACCCCCTCTCCAGAGCCAGGTGCCTTCCACTGGAAGTGTTTCCTAAAGAAGGTCTCCATGCCAGGGCTGGGCTGGGGCTGTTGAGCAGAGACCAGGAGCATTAGAAGCCGGCCAGGCTACAGGCCATCAGTGCCCACAGGCAGAGAAAAGAGCAGCTATGAGGTCCCCCTAGCCCCCATGGGTGAGCACATGGGCCCCAGAATTCACAGGGAGACCACACTGACGGCGGCTCAGCACTGACCCTCTCCCCAAGCAGAGAGCCCTAGGCTGCCCAAGCAGTCCTGGATGGGAAGCCTTCCCTGCTGGCTGGGCACCAGCATCACAGAGTCCCAGCCCCAAAGGACTTCCTGTTGCCTGTCAGGAGCCAGAAAGAGAGGGGTGGGGTCCACCAAGACCAACTGTAGCACAAGTTCTGCCCACAGCATAGGATGGATGGGGCTCTCTGTGGAGGCCTGCAGTGCTGAGCAGACCCTGGATGCAGGGCTAGCCCCGGAGCCAAACTGAGGGTAGCATCTAGAAACCCCTAGTCAGGGAGACTCTGATGTCTGGCACCAGGCTTAGGAGTGCTAGAGAGCAGGCCTCTGAGACTGTGGGGAGCAGCCCTTCCTGCCTCCACTCAGATGAATGCGGCAAGAGGCCTGGCCAGAGAGAAGGCTCTGGATTCTCAGGTGTACCTGCCTGCAGCCCCAAGAGCTTTGTGGTATTCAATGGCTCTGTCTCTCCACTGAGGGGGCAAAGTGGGGATATCCACATGACACCTGAGTTGTCCCCGGGCTCTAATACTGGGTTCCCCTCACTACCGGTCATCAAGCCCACACACTCCAGACTCTTGGGCAAGGGCCTGATGCCTCCAAAGTGTCTGAGGTACCTGTGTCCCTGCCAGGGGTTCTCTTAAACCCTGGCCCTGAACCTGGAGGCAGCCATGGACTGGTGGCACCTGGGCCAACAGGACAGTCTTCCTCAGCCAAGCACTGGACGGAGGGGATGTCTTGGGCCCACAAAGGGTTGAGGAATACAAGCTAGATCAGCTGGTACACAGGGACACAGCGGGGCCCAGGGAATCCGTATGAGTGCCCAGTACAGGGTGGCATCTTACAGCCCCAAAGCATGGACAGTTCTCACACCAGACATCCTGACCAGGAGGCAGGCCCGACACCACGCTCAACCCTTTGACTATGCTTGCTTTATGAATAGCAACAACCCCACATTGCTGAGGAAACTGAGACACAGGCAAGGAATCTGTCTACAGCCCCAGGCAGTCAGTGAGGAGACCGAGACCTTCCCATCAGCATGGCCTGCACCTCAGGAACAGAGCAGACACAGGGCAGAGGCAGGGTCTTCCGCTTAGACCAGTGGCGGGGCTGAGGTGGAGGCTTTAGGAAGGAACCATACTCTTCACCCAATGCCTGCTCTGCCCTGGGTCACAACCCCAGGATGAGTGGGATTAGGAGCCCTAGGATGACAAGAGTTGAGGAAATAGAACCTTGAAGAGATAAAGGACATGCCCAGGTCACAGGGCCAGCTGGCACCTGAGCCAGCCAAGCCAGGGTCTACCTGATGCACAGTCCTGCAAAAGGTGCCTTCTGGCCCCACTGCCCAGTCACTGGCTTGCCAGCCCTGCTTGGGTGTCAGCTTCCCCGCCCCTCATTTGCTCAGGCCACCCTGTGACAGCTGTCTGCCTGGAGATTAGTCACCCAGACACACCGCCTGATGCTAGTGTCACCCCAAAAAGAAAGGGCCACAGTTCATGTGGGGGAGGGGCCACTGGGTTCCCTGGGCCCTGTCCCCACAGTGGGGGCCGGAAGGGAGGCTGTGTACTCCCCAGTCACAACAGCGCAGCCACCCGCTTCTACATAGCCCACACCACACCACTGCGCCGCCCTGCCCCCATCCGAGGGGCTGCTCAGCTGCCCGGGGCGGGCAGGGCAGGCCAAGCCAAGCCAGTGTGGCCATGGATCACGGGTCTCAGTCTCTGTCCCAGGAGGGCACTAAGCTGGCTGACATTCCGCCACAGGCTCTCTGGCCACGCACCCAACCCCTAGGTGCCCACTGCCCCCTCCTCTGGGCCCCATGCTTCCTGTTCCTCTGTTCCCCACAGCAACCTCTGTCTTCTGGTCAGCGATGGCCTGAGTCCTCACTTCCTATCTTGCTGAGGCCTCTCCTAGGTCTGATCAGAAGCCCTGTCCAGGACTGGAGTCTCTTGTCATGGCCAGCTTTGTGTAACCGTTCAGCAACCACATAGTACACGTATGTAAAGGTCACTGAAAGACGCCTGCATGCCTGATGCCCAGGCAGAACCATTTGACTGCCCCTGGGCCTCTTGGCAAGGAGCAAGGAAAAGCCCAGCACAGCCAAACAGGCAGAGCAGGAAGGGCCTCACGCAATCCCACTGATCTCCACAGCTCACAAGCTCTGTCAAGGGCAGGGTGGGTGGGAGGACCACAGGTGCCACTTGAGAGAGATGGTGGCATTAGGCTATGGTGGTTGAGCTAGGCCACCTGCCTGCAGGACTAGCAGGCCTCACGCATCCTGTATCAGCTGCCAGCCAGAACCGACTCCTGGCCTCTGGGTCAGACCTGATGCCCACTGCACCTGATGCCAGCTACACACGAAAAGATGAAGCCCTTTGATATCCTGAGTTTTACCGTCACCACCTGGGCTAAGAAACTTTCTGAGTCTCAAGTCTCTCATCAAAGTAAGGACCATACCACCTGGCTCTGAAGTTGGCATGGGAGCTGCAGTGAGGGTGTAAAGGTGCCTTGGACATCTGAGCCCCCAGTCTCCCAGCCCCCACAGCCTGTGGTCATGCCATCTCCTGGGTATTATCTCTGCCCATACAAGTGCGAGAACCTAGAAGGGGAAGCAGGAGTGCCCAGGGTGGCCACCACTCACCACAGGAGGAACAGATCCTGGCAGCCTGTGCCATCTGGGTGTCCATGCACAATGAGGGGGCACCCTTTCCCTTTGCCTCTGGCACTAGGCTGGCCCACAGGGACTTCCCTGGCTGACGAGGAGCTTACAGAACATAACCTGGGAGTCCAGTCACAGTGCCAGTCCGAGCCCTGAGCAGGACTCCATTGGGTAGGACACAGTGACCCCACCTCCACCAGCTGGGAGCAAGGCCAACTGCTTCCCCAGGGGACTGCTCTCTGCTGCACTCCACAGCCCAGCAAATCCTGCAGTGGCCAGAGTCCCCTAGAGCCTTACTAAGGGAATCCTGCCTGAGAAAACAAAGAATAACAGTGCCCAGAGGAGCAAGCGGGCCAGGGATATGGGTAAGGGGCGGGAGAGCAGCCCAGAAAGTGGCTCCTCTCTGGTTCGGTCCCCTCAGTGGCAGGGCCTGCAGGACAGCCCACCCGCCGCAGGGCCCAGACAGATGCAGGAGGAACAGAGCAGCATGGTAGGGAGTCCCCTTGACCTGGTCAGAAGACGGGGAGGCTGGCAGAAGTCGGCAAGCAGGTGGGTCAGGGTCAGCAGCACTAGCTCCTGCGCTGCGCTGGCCTGTGCTGCGAGCAAGTCCTAGTTTGGAGAGCGGCTTTGCAGTGGCTGGGCCCTCCCCCTCGACACCCTCCTCCCCCAGCCTGAGACAGCCGTTATGAAAATAGCCCGACTGGTAACCAACTGCACTTCCTCTCCCAGCAGCACTCCAGGGCCCGCAGAGGCAGGCGACGGGCGGGTGGGTGGCACCTGGCACGAGCCTGGCCTCCTGGCTCCTCTTCCCCAGGCAGGACAGCCCTGTCAGCAGCCTCTCCACCCCACCCTCCCAGTCCAGCCCCTGCTGGGCTGCAGAGACAGGGTCTGAGGACAAGGGATTGGGCCTGCAGTTCCTTTAGGGTGGGAGGCACTGGCCACTTGAGTCTGTGGGCAGGTTTTCTGGGTCTGAGGCAGAGAAGCATGCTGGCTCCAAACAAAGCTACTGTAAACACAAGTGGACTTTCTCAATTTAGGAAGTCTTCCCCTTATCAGATGCCAGTACCCCTGGGAAGCAGTTGACTGCCCCTGAGGCTCTGGGGGAGGGGGGTGCTTGGGACCAGGCCAACCCAGAAGTGGCTGCACTGAGACTCCAGGGACCTTTCTGAGCTGCCCTGGTTCATGCCAAGCTGAAGAGTGCCCAGCTCAAGTCACGTGCACGCATGCCACCTTGAGCCACCTCTGGCTGCTTGTCCTGCTCCAGCTCCAGCTCTGGCCTCGGCTGCTGAGGGCCTATGTAGTAGCTGTCAAACTCTCCAGGCCAGGGCTCCTTTCCACTCCTCAAAAACCACTCCAGTTCTAAGCGATGAGAACTTCGGGGTTGGTAGCTATTAATATTTGTCACATCCAAAATTAAAACTGAGAAATGTTTGGGGCCCAGCAGGATGGCTCAGTGGTCTAAAGCACCTGCTGAGGAAAGCTTAGGCGGTTGCAGGGACCATGCTGTGTCAGCCCTGCCCTCAGGGCAGGCTGAGCTGGCCATAAAAATAAATAAATAAACAAACAAAAGTTCTGAAACAAGAAAAACAAAAACAAAACAAAACAAAATAATGAGAAATGTTTAAAGTTCTATCATTTACTTAAAAACAAGAACACCATCACGTTACTCCACAGAACATACTTATAAAATAAGCCTGCTTTGCCGGGCGTGATGGCTCACGCCTGTAATCCCAGCACTTGGGAGGCTGAGGCAGGAGGATTGGTGCGAGTTCCAGACCAGCCTGGGCTACAAAAGTGAGCGCAGGACCAGCCTCAACTGCATAGCGAGACCCTGTCTCAAAAAGACAAAAAAAAAAAAAAATAAATAAATAAGCCTGCTTTGCTGTCCACCTTCCCAGAGGCAGCAGGCCCTCAGGAGGGGCCGTGCCTGCAGGTCCTCTGCTACACCAGGTTTCTCTGGGTGAGGCACTGCAGAAAAGGCCTCCCAAGAAGTGCAGCTGGGAGAAGACTCAACTGCCCTTTCCAAGTAAAATGCATCCTTTGGTGCAATGCCAAAAAGAGCATTTAGAAAGAAAGAAAGAAAGAAAGAAAGAGGGAGAGAGAGAGAGGAAAGGAATTCAGGAAAACAACCAGGGTCTCACTACACAGTTCAGGCTGTTCTAAAATTCACAGCAACCCTCCTGCCTCAACCACCAGTTTACTGGGATTACACAGGTGTGCCACCATGGCCAGATTACATTTTGCATTTTGTAACATCAAGCACTAGTCACTGGAAAATAATGGTTTCCTGACCTATAGTGACCTTCCCAATACTGACTTGTTTCCTTATGCAATAGCAAAAGACCTATGCGCATGGCCACTGAGCTCACCAGAGACTTGCACATCCTAGGGTGCCATCAGGCACTACCAAGTGAACATGGGTTTCCAAGATTCTCAACGAATGCACCTCATGGTCCTGCACATTCCCTCACCAGGCTGGTGAAAAGCCCTCCTGCTCGGAGGTCTGGATGCCACACAGGCGCGAGGAGTACCAAGTCATGCTGCCACCTGGATAGGTGTGACAGCTGCAACAGCTTTACCCCACAGCTTCTGCACCCACGTGGGCATGTGGCCAGGCATCTCAGGAAACACCGCAACACTGCTATGGGAACAGTTTTGACCTCATCCCTGCGCAGTCTAAGGCACCCCAAGGCCACACTTGGAGTTACACCTCATAAGTAATGTGAAATCTTCCAGCCTGGCACCAGCTTGGCCTGCTGGGTGCCAAACCCTTCATTCTATATGTGATCTAGGTACCCTCTGTCCCCGCCTGCCTGCACCAGGTGCCCTGCACCTGCCCTCGCTCTACACCTGCTCCCGCATGCTCCTCCTCCCCAGAAACCACAGCTTGGCCAGCTGTGCTGCACCTGGGCCTGGCAGTGAGTGGGCATGGCCCAAGGAGGAAGGAACTGGGAATTCTGCGGGGGAGGGCAAGGCCCTTGGGGAACAGCAAGGCTCCCTCTCCTGGGCATCGCATGGGAGTGCTGGCCACAGGCCTGGGCCACTTCTCCTTGTTGGGCAGAAGGGGATGGAAATGGTCTTTGCTTGGGTGACCACCTTCTTCTCTGCTGGAGACACAGGAGTGACAGCTGGAGGCCCCTTTCTAGGCTGGGAGCCATCACCCAGCCAACACCGTCTGTGGCTTTCTTATGAAACCTGGGTGGTGGAGGACACTGGGCCAGAACCTTAACTGAGCTTGCTTTTCTTTTCAGCAGCACCAAGTTGGGCATGAGCCCAGGACCTCCGCTCAGGCTACATCCTCAGCCTTTCTTATGCTTTTGGACAGAGTCTCATTAAGTTGCTTGTGCAAGGCTCAAGCTTGAAATCATCCTGCCTCAGCCTCTCAGAGTGCTGGGATGACATGCATGTGTCATCACACCTGGCTCTAAGGGAGTTCCTTGATGAAATGTCACCAGGGTCTACTTCATGTTCTGGGTCCCACAAGTCTGGCCCTGCTAGGCCCAAGAGATGAGTGCAGAGCAAATAGCTAATGGGCTCATTCCTTTAAACCCACCCTTCAACCACCCTTTCCTACTCCACAGCATCTTACTTCCTGGGCACTGGCTCCCTGCTGTCAGCCAGTACCACCCTGGGTCCATCAGGGTGTAATTTCCAGCCTCTTCTCCTACCTTTCCTTTCTAGGGTTTTTGTTTATTTGTTTGGTTGGTTTTTTGTTGTTACTGTTGTTTGTTTTTTGTGACAGGGTCTTATATAGTTCAGGCTGGCCTCAAACTTGTCACGATCCTCTTGCCTCAGCCTCCCAAGTTGTGGGGTTACAGACATGTGCTAGCCAGGCTTGGCTAATTTTCATACTTTTTCTTTTTTAATATTATGGCTTAATATAACCATTGTTAAATTTAAACAAAAAAAAATTAAATTTGATTTTTAAAAAAATTTTAAAAGATGAGGGGCCCGGCGGGATGGCTCAGTGGTCTAAAGCGCCTGCTTGGGAAAGCTTGGGCAGCTCCACGGACCGAGGTTTGATTCCCAGCACCACATGCTGCGCCAGCCCTCAGGGCACGCTGAGCCGGACATAAAAATGAGTGAATAAACAAATAAAGGTTCTGAAACAAGAAAAAAAAAAAAAAAAAGATGAAAAAACTAAGTTAACCTCTGGGGGGGAAAAATTATGGCTGTGGTCTACAAAAAGTGAGCTCAAGGCCAGCCTGAACTGCATAACAAGACCCTGTCTCAAGAAGACAATTATGGCTGGCTCAGCCTGCCCTGGGGGTGGGGGCTGGTGCAGCATGTGGTGTCAGGGATCAAACTGCAGTCGCTGCAGTTGCCTAAGCTTGCCTAAGCAAGTGCTTTAGACTGCTGAGACATCTCACCGCCCCACTCTTCATAATAGTCTTATTATTATTCCTGCTCCCCGATTCCTCCTAGATGAGGAAACTGAGGTACAGGGTGGCAAAGCTGTACCTGGGCCCATGCAGCTCACTAAGGGCAGGCCTGGGCACCCTATACTTGCAGCCTTGGTCACCACCTCTCACAGCCCTGCCTGTGAGCATGGCGCCTCCAGCGCACTCCTTTCTGCTTGCTGAATTTGTCTCTTCTCCCCTCCCCCTCCAGGGGCCCCAGTCCCTCCTGGGCTCAAGCTCTTTCCTGGTGTTTGGGATCACAACACTGGTTTGCAAGTCAGTGTCCCCAGAAGGCTGAGCCAAGGGACCTCAGATCACTTGTAATTGCATCCCCAGGGACTAAAATGACAGCTTAGCCAGAAAGGTGAGAGCAGGAAAGCCAGGGTCCTGGCCAGCCAGGGGAGCAGAACTGTCAGCAGTGCAACAAAGCCCTGCTAGCACTGGGGGCACTGGCCTTACTAACACGGGCTCCAGAGGCAGCTGGGAAAGCAATCCGCCACACGGACACAGATACCTGGATGCCTCCCATTCTTATCTGGCAACAAGTCTCCGTCCCCGCAGTCTCCTATGTCTATAGTAAGCTCCTGGTCCCCACCGTCCACATCTGCTGGAACAGAGATCCCCCTTACTCATTCAAAATTAATGCCTCTCTGCGGCTTTTATCCCCCAGCCTGGTCCCTAGGTATAGGAGGCAGCCCCTCCCCCTCATGACTTCCTGTCTTGCGGTCCTGCTGCCCAGGCTTCCCAGAGCAGCCCCATCACCCAGGAGATTCATGGAGCTTGCCAGTGCCTGCACCCAGGAGGCCTCAGGGCATACAGGGCTTGTCCTCTCTGTGAAGCTGGGACTGTGCCACTAGCCCAGGAGACCTGGGGAGCAAGGCCTGGCCAAGGGCAATGGACTCCGAGGCCAGGAGAGAGTCACAGCTAGCTTCTCTCAGCTAAGCACAAGTTTAAAGAAAGGCAGTGCCCACTGAGGCCTGTAAATGAGGCCAACTGCTTTGGAACACAGCACGACACCCTCAGACCTGTAGATACCCAGCGAGCAGGCTCTGTGAGGAGAGGATGTGCGAGCAGTCTTCTGGCCCGCGTGCGACCTAACAAACTGCACCCTACCCACATGGCTGGTGACAGGAGACCACAAATGAATAGCTCCACGAAGGAATACTACATGGCAATTAAATGGATTCACTGGAGCACGTGTCCTAATGAAGCTGGTCATATCTCCAAAACAACCTTGAGAGGGGGAGAAGTCTCAATTTAGAATGATGTCTGGTACCCTCATCAAAGGACAGCATGTACAGAACAGCAGCACTATATGTTAGAGATGCACACCTTGCATACTTTATTTTCTTCTTAGACACAGGACCTCATTACGTGTAGTGTAGGCTGGTCTTAAACTCACTATGTAGCCCAGGCTGGCCATGAACTCAGAGTGATCCTCCTGCCTCAGCCTCCTGAGTTCTGCGATTACAGGTATGCACCAGCAATATCAGACAGAGTTGTACCTCTCAGCAGGAAAATTTGAGACATGAGAAAATTTAGACATCACAGCAGGACTGTGGTTTCCTCTGGGAGGCAAGACACAGGGGCCCCCTGTACCTTAAGTTCAAGTGGTATAATGATTAGAAGTCGCCAATCTCTAGTGCCAGTGAGTTAGCTCAGTGGTCTAAAATGTCTGCTTGGGCAACCTTAGGCACCACAGGGACCACAGTTAGATACCCAGCAACACATGCTGCACCAGCCCCACCCCCAGGGCAGGCTGAGCTGGCCATAGCATAAAGTTTTAAAAAAAAGAAAAGAAAACGCCATACCAGGGCCGGGGAGGATGGCTCAGTGGTCTAAAGCACCTACTTAGGAAAGCTTGGGCGGCTGCAGGGACCGCGGTTCGATCCTGAGCACCACATGCTGTGCCAGCCCTGCCCTCAGGGCAGGCTGAGCCGGCCATAAAAATAAATAAACAAACAAAAAAGTTCTGAAACAAGAAAAAAAATAAAATTAAAAAAACAACAACAATAACAACAACAAAACACCATACCATTAAAAAAAGAAGCCACCAAGCTCGAGCTGGGCCCCTTTCTTATTCTACGAAGCAATCTAACTGAAAGATTTCAAAAGGTCTTCAATTAACTTCTTAAAGGTTTCCAAAGGGAGACCAGCTTCTTGGGGTATCCCTGATGGTGTGCCACACCTACTGTTGCTAACAGGTGGGCCATGCCTGCGTATCAGGAGTAGGGGGCTCCCTGAGAAAGGGAGGCTCCCTTCTGGGTAGCTGTGCAATGGCAGGCTTTGCCGGAGTGATGTCCACACGCAGGCCGGGCCGCAGGAACAAGCCCGCCCCCTTTCGCAGCCGCCCCCGCGCTCTGTAAAATGTCAGCAAGCTGGGCAAGGGGGCGGAGAGACAGGCAAGCTGTTAACCCGCGAGAGGTGGGGCGTGGGCGGCGCAGGCCAGACTCCCAGACAGCTATTCTGGCAGGTGCCAAGCCAGGCGGGGCTCAGCCTGAAGGGAAAGGCTCAGAATCAGCGCCTGTCCGGAGCAAGGGGGCAGACTTCTGTGAGCATGGAAACAGGGACAGACTGCTGGGAGCAGTGGGCTCCAGGCTCTCCCCTTGGCCCCTTGCAGACACCGTGGTGCTGCCAGTAGCCGGCTAAACCCATCCTTCAGGCCTTCTGTTCCTTGCACCTATCAAGTACAATAAAAGGTCACTGCAGCACCTTCTACACCCAGGCTGGCTTCCAGCCCCCCACCCTCTGCAGCCTAGCCTGCTCCTGCTGAAGCTAGTGGTCTTGGTGGCAGCTGTCTCTTTGGGCTCCAGGAGCAGATCATCTGCTCAGTGCCATACACTAAACCCACCAAGCACCCACCTGCTGCTTCTCCTCTGCCAGTTTAGGAATGTGGGATGTGACAGAGGAGAGAACTGCCACGGAGGTAGCTGGGGGAGCGGACAAGTAGATGAACTGGCCTTTGCTGCTGGGCCAGGCCCCTGACCGCTCTGGCCCATGTGAAATGGGCATCAAAGGCGAGGCATGGTGGTGCACACCTGTAATGCTAACACTTAGGCGGCTGAGGCAGGAGGATCACCACACGTTCAAGGCCAGCCAGGTTACAGAGTGACTGTCTCAAAAAACCAAGCAATAGGGCTGGGGAGATAGCTCCGAGGCACAAGTGCCTGCTGGGCAAGTGCAAGGTCGTGAGTTCGAACCCTGGTCCAAAAAAAAAACAATAAAATAAAGTACATACTGATGTAAAATTTACATGACACAGATGGATCTGCTAGCTGCTGCTATTTTTTTTTTTCCTGGGACCGGGGTTTGAACTCACGACCTTGCCCTTGCCAGGTAGGCACTTGTGCCACAGAGCTATCTCCCCAGCCCCAAGCTGCTGGTATTTGTTAAAGGCCATAAAAAGATGAGGAGGTGAGCACAGGGGACAGCAAGGGCCTCTTCTCAGCTTCCTTTGCTCTGCGCCAGGTGCCCTAGGCTTGTAGCCTAACTCTGTCATTCTAGTGCTAACCACAAAGGCACAGGGCTCCTCGGGGGATCTGGCTTCTGCTCCAGTTTCTTCTCACACCAGCCCTGCCAGAGGGTGTGGGGAGCCCCGGCGTTTGTGACGTTCACGATGCTTTGAAGGCGGCAGGCACCCACGCGGAACACTAAGAAGAGGCAAGGGTGGACCCCGAGGCGTGGGCGGCAGCGCCTCTTCGTGCGCGCGAACCACGTCTGTGCATTCTTGCTGACTCAAGAGGCCCTGTCGGGCGATGCAGAGGTACAGGGCAGGCTGCAAAGGGCCAGGTAAGTCTGGAAAGCAGGTGGAGCTCGGGGTACTCCAAGGCAAGCTGTGGAGCTCCGAGACCTGAAGACTCATTAGCCGTGGGGCATCAGCGGAGTGAGGCTGCTGGTCTCCAGAAGCTGCAGTGACTCAATGAGTGCGCACGAAACTTACAGAGCCACGAGGGAATGTGGGGACGCAGCCAGCTGCGCTTCTTAGGAGCCACAGGAGTCATCCACTGCAGGTGCACAAAGCGACCCAGTGTCCTTGCGGATGGCATCCATCGCCCCCTTGTGTCACTTTAGCGGCACTGCAGAGCAGTTCTGGGCTTGGTTCAGAAGCCTGAAACACCGTGGGTGCAGAAGGGACCCCTGGGCCCATGCTTCTTTTAGGGACCAGTTCAGCCCCAGCCTCACAGCTGGCTAAGTACCTGCTGAGACGTGTCTGAGGGGCCACTGGGGAGCCTCTCAAGACAACACTGCTGGCCTCTCTCCCAGCCCTGGCTGATAAGAGTTCATCAGTCTTACCCCCTCTTTCCCTTGGGAGGGAGGCCACTCACACTGTCCTGCCAACTGCACACCTCAGTGGCACTCCATGCTGGGATTTTTTTTTTTTTTTTCTTTTTTGAGACAGGGTCTCTGTAGCCCAGACTGGCCTAGAACTCATAGCAATCCTCTGGCCTCAGCCTCCCAGCGTTGAGATTACAGGTGTGGCCTACCATATCCAGCTTCACATGCAGGAATTTGACCTTTTTTAGAGTATGGCACAGAGACAGAGATAAAAATTGCCCATCCCCTCCTAATCTGCATCCAGAACCTCTGGTCCATGTGGCAGTGGACAGAGACTGGGAAGGAAATCTTAGCCTCATGTCCCAACCTGGGCTGGTGCCACACTCTGGCACATGGCCTTGTGTGGGGAGCAAACAGCAGCATGCACACTACTCTGCCACTGGGGCTCCTTTCTCTTTCCAAAATGGCTGGAACCCAAGGACTCAAGCCGGGACAGCCTCCCTCGGCCACCTGGGCTGTTCCCAGCATTAGCCTGCAAGACGAGCCACTCAAAGAGGCTCCTTTTCCTCCCAGACACCCTGGCGCCACAGATGGTGCTTCTGTCTCTGAGTGAGAGGCATCCGTCAACTGGTCCATACCATTCATTGCCAAACCAGCCCAAGCAGGGGCTGTGTCCCTCAAGCTGCCCGCTAGCACCCTTTGCCAGCCTTGACAGCAGCACCATTCCCACCTGGGCTCTGGGCAGTGTAGGTTCTAAATGAGCCCATTGTCTCCAACTTGTTCCACAGGTGTGTCCCCTGCCTGCTGGGAGCTTGTGACTTTCAGCCTGAAGGGCAGGGGATGGGAGAGCAGTCGCTCAGGCTCCCGGGAGCTCAAACTGCCAAAGCGCCTTCTGTCTAAATGTGCGAGGTGCCAGGCAATTTCTGATGCCCCTGGGGTGCAAAACCAGCTAATCCACCAACTACAACCTGCCTGGATTGGGCTGCTGGGACCAAGCCAGAGGCTCGGCAAGTCCTTCCTCCCTCTGGGTGGGGCCTGGAGCAGGAGACACAGGCAACTTCATTCCCACTAGAGACTGACCAAGCTTCCTTCCCACAGGGTGCAGAACTGAATGCTTGGGATTAGAGCAGGGGCCTACACCTTGTGCTCTCTCTCCTCCAAAGAGAGGAGGCTGATGCTTCCCAGCAAGAAGTAAGGTGGGTTGGAGCCGGGGAGAAGAATCTAGGAGCTGGGGTGGATAGCAGTTCAGCTTTGTCTCACTGGGCTAAAAACAAGGGGGTGGGCTGGGGAGATGGCGGAGTGCTTTCCAGATTCCCAGAATGATGCCAGTTGGAGGGGGCAGAGAGAATGGAAGACGCCATAAAGCATTCCTGAGCCTGGGATGGCAGCCGTGTGGCTAGTGTGCCATCACAGGCTCTTGCCAAGGCCACACAGAGATTGCACATTGTTCACAGAGCTCTTGGAGTGATCCACGATCAGAGTACAGGCTTCCAACACAGCAGCCACTGCCAACGTATTTACTACTCAGAGCCCTCTCCTCTAGCTCGTTTCCTCACCAGATATTCAGCCGTGAGGTTTCAGGGATTGGCAGAGGTGACTGGGGCAATGCATGGTAGATGCAAGGAACCTGGGGGCAGGTGGCGATGGCTTCAGCCAGGGCTCTGAGGACTATTACTAGTAGCCCACGATCAGCAAAAAGTGGTACCGTGGCCACATGAAGAGCATTAAAAAGAACAGTCTGGGCTGGTGGGATGGCTCAGTGGTCTAAAACGCCTGCTTAGGAAAGCTTAGGCGGTGGCAGGGACCGCAGTTCGATCCCCGGCACCACATGCTCTGCCAGCCTAGCCCCCAGAGCAAGCTGAGCTGGCCATAAAATAAAAATAAAAATAAAAAACATTAAAAAAAAAAAAAAAAGAACATAGTCCATTGGCTGGGGAGATAGCTCAGTGGCTTAAGTGCCTGCCTAGCAAGCACAAGGTCCTGAATTCAATCTCCAGTACCAAAATAAATATATAAAATAAAACAAAATAAAGAGGAAATAGTCCAGAGCAGGGCCGCTGCCACACTCGTCTACCGGCTAGCTGGCTGCTGAGGGAAAGAGGTCAGCCCCAGGGGGCACTGACTCTGGGCTGCCAGGCCTGCAGGGGGAAAGCTCTGCGGTCCCTTCTGAGCATGGCAGGGGACATCCTCCACATTGCAGAAGCGCCCTTTGGTTTTCCTCACACTAGACATCCTAGCCCAGGCTTCTCAAACTGGACAGCATGGCAGTCATATGGGAGGCTCAACTTTTAGATCTGATCAGACCTAGGAATCTGAACCCCTTCAAGCTCCCTGGGCCCCTGTGGTATTTTTTTCTTTGTGGGGAGGTTACTGGGAATCAAACTCAGGACCTTGTGCTTGCCAGGTAGGTGCTTGTGCCACTAAGCTATATTCCCAGCCCCTATGATATTCTTTGGAGATCCTGGTAGAGAGAAAAGACTGGATTTTGGAATCAGACCAACTTGTGTTCAAAGGCAGTCTCTGCCTCT
>PVJA010016438.1:30272-43582 GCA_004027025.1 Myocastor coypus
CTGTCCCAACACTGGCACACCTGTGCCCTTCCCAAGGGGTGCAGTCACAGGTCAGAAGCACCCAACATTTGGTGCCCTGTAGGCAGCAACAGGAAGTCTCCCACAGAGCCCCTCCCTCCCCCTGTGAACACTGGAGGCTACATCCTGCAAGGCTGGGTGTAAACTGCCCCATCTTGCATGGCTGTGGGTGACAACACAGACGCGCTGGGAACTTTCCTGCCTGCCCTATTTGATATGACACTGAAGTCTGAGCAGCTTCACAAAAGCCCATGGAGCTCCATCTGCCAATGTAAGGATCCAGCGCTCCATGTGGAGCAACTGTGTGACACACTGCAGGTGCAAGGAGTCAGGTTTAAGGGCCCCACACGATAGGAGAAAACCCCACAGGTTATTGGTAAGTGAAGTCCACCCTGGAAGCAGCTGGCAGAGCCTTGAGGAAGCCAGACACCACAAAGCCAGAGCACCCAGAGACAAGGGAGCTAGACATCTGGGTCAGAGTCCAGGGGTACACAGTCCTTGGGGGTCCTTGGGGGTCCTTGGCTCATCAGCTGCAAGCTCCTCAGGCTGAAAGCTCAAGAGAAGCAGGTGCATGACTCCTGGTTGATACCTGGCACCTTACACCAGGGCATGAGAGTAGGCGTCGGCCTGCAGCCAAGACCAGCACACAGCAACAAACCGCCTGCACTCGTCTCTCCACACCCTCTGCCAGCTCCTCGCCAGAGTCCTGGGGCCGAGCTCTGTCACAGGCACAGTACGATGAGATTTGGAGAGCTGAGGGTAAGGGGTAAGGTGGGATGGAACTGTCACCAGATTCCGGTCTACAACTCACTTCACCCCTTTCCCAGGGAGAACTGGAAACAGGCAAGGGGAGAGGCGATGACCGCCTTGGGAAGGAAAGGGCTGGGATCGTCCACTAACCAAGAGCAAATGGAGGGAGTTCAGGCAGCCCCAACTCCAAGGAAAGACCAAAACAGGTGGAACAATGAAATCAATGGCCCGAGCCTGGGGACAGCTTGGCAGTACCGGCAGGACCACGTTCAGCAGATGCCAAGGGGTCCCGCACAGCGCGTCCCTTCGCCTTGCCCGAGGCAGAAGTGGCAGAGAGGCCCTGTGCTCACGGGTCAAGAAGGATGGGCGCCCACCACCGGGCTCTGGCGGCTGGAGATTCTGAGGGGAGCTAGCTGGCTCCGCAAGGTGCTTAGCTGAGGGACTGGCTCCTGAGAATGGGCCGGTCCCCGTGCCGTGGGGACTGAAGTCCGCGCCCGGGTGCTGCGGTGACCACCCTGCTGGGGCCGGGCGCCCTCGCCCGGGCGGCGCCCGCTCACCTGTGCCCGAAGAGCCGCAGCCCCGGGAAGCGCCGCTTGCTGAGGCGCCGCGGCGCCTTGTCCGGCTCAGGACCCGCGTCGCGCTCGGAGCCACTGGACGAGGCGGAGGCCGACTCTGAATCGCTGCTCCGGGCCTCGGGGCTGCCGTCCCGCGGCTCCATCCGGCCCTAGCCCCGGCCGGCGGCGGGCCCGCGGGAGACGCCCATGCCGGGCCGGCGGCCGGGCTCAGCACGCCCGCCCCGCGCCGCCCGCCGTGGCCATGGCGCGCGCTCACTCTGCTCGCCCCGCGCCGCGCGCCCCCGCGGCCCCAGTCCAGGTGCCCGGGAAGCGGCCGCCGCCGCCACTCCAGGAAGTGCCGCGAGCCGCGGCCGCAGGACCCCGCATAGCTGGCCGGGCCGCTGCCTGCCGGCCGCCGAGCACGCCCCCTCCGTCCGCAGCAGCACGGGCCCCACAGCGCCCTCTGCCGGCCGCGGCCTCCAGGACGTGGGCGCGGGGCCCCCCCGGGGGGTGGAGCTCCGGAGGGGTGGAGAGGCCGAGGCCCCGCCCCAGGCCGCCGGGACAGCGCAGATTTCCTGGTCTGACTCTAGCTATGCGCACCAGGGGCAGCCTTGTCGTCCGCTGAGCCCTTCCCCAGGGACAACCTGGGTCTCACAAGAGTCCGCCGGGAGAGCAGCTGTCCGCACCTCTTCTCCCACATCCGAAAGGAATCTTCTGCTCTCGCATGCCCTGCACCCACGCAGCCACCCTGCCAGTCTCCACCGTACCCTCCCGGTGTCCACCTGCAGGGTGAGGTCAGACGGTGCTCCCCACGCACACACAGATGCACACGTCCCACTCCGGTCCAAGTCACTTATGGCCCTCACACACACCACCCACTAAAAGGTGACACGTGCTATACTCCCGACACGTGGGCGTTTCCTGGAACACTGTCCAAGGGCATCTCTTGATCTCATGCTTGAGGAATGACCTGCACACCTACTACACATTCAAATACACACCTTTTTTCTTTTTCTTTTCTTTTCTTTTTTTTTTTTTTTTGAGGCTCTTACTACTATGTAGCCCAAGCTGGCCTAGAACTGGAGGTGATCGATCCTCCAGCCTCAGTCTCTCAAATACTGGGATTGGAGGCGTGTACCACCATGCCCTACTTCAAATACATACTCATGAGGACAACAGTTACAGTGCACACACACACACACAACTGCCTAGGACAAGCACAGAGTAGCCCCTGGGCCATTGTGCTAGGACCCCACTCCTTACACACACACATCCACAAATTAAGTCATATGTACGCCCAAATACTCCCCCCCCCACACACACAAGTCAACAGAGGTTGTCCCTGTCCAGAAACCAGAGTAACCGGAACCAGAACCATCACCCTCGGGGACATGGCCATCATTACACTCTGGAATCTGTGCCCTGTCTTCAAGAACCCTTTCAAGATGAGGGAGCCATGGGCCCGGCAAGATGGCTCAGTGGTCTAAAGCGCCTACTTAGTAGGAAAGCTTAGGCGGCTGCCGGGACCTCGGTTCGAGCCCCGGCTGCTGCGCCAGCCCTGCCCTGAGGGCAGGCTGAGCCGGCCATAAAAATAAATACATAAATAAACAAAAGTTCTGAAACAAGAAAAAATAATTAAAAAAAAAAAAAAAAAAAAAAAGAGATGAGGGAGCCAGGAAGGCTGGGACCATGGTATCCCTGCTCCCCAAACGCTGCCACCCTGATGCCCAGCCAAGTGCCTGGTGCCTCAGTCTGCACTCTGTTCTGCGAAGCCACATCCTGTGTCACCTTCACTTTCGCCCTCCTTTGAGGTGCTGGCAGCCCGTTTTCCAACCTGGGTCAGGCGCTGAGAGCCTAGCTGGAGGCGGGGCTGCCAGGAGAGCTTGCCAGCCCCCAGAGGCCCAGCCCCACTCCTTGACTCCCTTCCAGTCGCCTGTGGGCCCGCAGAAAGCCCCTGCCTTCCAGCCAGCAGCGGGGGCCAGGCTGGTGGGTGGAGGGCAGAGAAATCCCTACAGGGCCTGATCCGGGCTTCTGGAGAGAGCAGAGTCGTTGTGCTGGGGAGGCTTCCTAGTAGCTCTCACACCCAAGATCAGAGGGAAAGAGCCCAGAGGCGCCTGAAGTCTGCGCCCTACCTTTCGCTAGTTGGAAACGGTCAGCCTGAATGCCACCACCTTTGAGGTGGGGGAGGTCCCCTTTCCAGATCCCCGTTCTGTTAATGAGCCCTGTCCTCTACCACACAGGCCACCAGCAGCACCCCTCACCCCTCCAGCAGTTTCCCCGACCCTCCTCAGCCTCCACAGAACTGCCGTATAGCGAGCCCGGCGCCCCATTCCCCCTCCCCCGCCCCCCGCACTAGGTTCAGATCTGCCACGAGACGCGAGACAGGGTCCCCATGCCCAGCCCCAGCCCACCCTTGTACCTACGGTGTCTGGAGGGCCTCGACTGGTATCTGTGGCACGTCCCAAGAGCGGTAGCGCCACATCTGCCTCAGTGCCCCCTGAAGCTCCCCAGCTGTGGCTGCATCTCGGTCTCCACCGGCACTGTGGCCAGCCCCCAGCGCGCTCATCCTGCCCAGCAATTCTCTTCCTCTTTCGGCACTTCCTGACCTGGGGGGGCCCTGCTAGAGGCCGGCCAGCAGCCCGGGCAGGGGACCGCGGGGCTCCCAGGCGCCTTCCGCTGGCTGGGGCAGGAGCTATTTGGGAGGGCAAGGGGCAGGTGGGGACAGGCCCTGCCAGAGTCAGAAGCTGCCACGCAGCTACCAGGCCTGTCTGGGCTGGGACTTGCTCTGGGGCTGTCTGGCTTTCCTCTGCATTTAGCCACTCTGAGTTGTTTTTTTGTTTTGTTTTGTTTGAGCCAGGATCCCATTATGTAGTGCAAGTTGGCCTTAAACTCATAGAGATCCTCCTGCCTCAGCCTCCAGAGTGCTGGGATCACAGGCGTGCTCCACCACAAGACCCTTGCTACAAATGACAATCCTCTCTGCTGGCTGGAGGTATCCATGCACCTTCGGTTTTCTCACCTTAGCACTTCTATGTTACACCATGTGACACAGAGTTGGGACATGGAGCAGTGCAGTTCTGAAAATTTACTGGATGGAGCCCCCCGAGGCAGGAGCTCATGTCTTTTTTCTCATTTCCTAGCTGTGTGGCCTGGGTCAGGTCATAAACCTCTCTGAGTCTCCTTACATTGTTTCTGGAATAAGGTAGGCTATGAACACGTAAAATAATGAATCCCTGTGTCAGGTGTCATTTCTATAAAATGGAACAATAATGCAAACTTATGAAAGTATACATAGATGAAATGAGAGTCCTACACACTTGGGAGGCTAAGGCAGGAGGGTCACTGAAAGTTTGAGGGCAGCCTGGACTGTCCAGTGAGAGCCTATCTTTAAAAAAAACAAAAAAAGGCACAAGGAGTGACAAGTTAGTATATTTAATACTAACCACTGAGGTTGAGGTTAACCTGGGCAGCTTAAGTGAGACCCTGTTTCAAAATAAAAATAGAGGAAGATGGGGAGATAGCTCAGTAGAATAAGTACTTGCCTGGTAAGCGCAAGGGCCTCAGTTCAATCCCTGGTCCCGCAAAAAAATAAAAATAGAAAGGGCTTCGAGGTAGCCGGGTAAAGTGGGCTGGGGAATGGCGATGGGATCCCAGGGGGTCTGAGGCATTCCAGACCAGGACTCAGTGAAATAAGAAAACCATCCCAGGGAGAAATGGAGCCAAGTGAAGACGGCACAGGGCACTTGCAGACCAGGGTGACCGCAGAGCAGGAGAAAGGCAATGTGACAGAGGCGGCCGGATTGCGCTAGAGGCTGGGGCCACTCTGAGTCCAGGGCTTGAGGCACATCCTTCCTCTTTATTCTTGGGTTGGTTTCGGGGAGGGGAGCGCTCCTCCGATGTCCCTTCGTTGCAACATTCCAAAATTAGCTCTTTGCTTGTGTGTGTGATGGGCACTCCAGCAGGGTGGGGAATTTCAGTGACAGCCAAGTTTCAGAAACATTTATGTTAGGGAACCTGCAAGCCCAGGGCATACTTTGTGCCCTCCCCCTACCCTTAGACACTTCCATCTGCTGCAGAATCACCTTTGTGTCCCGAGTGACTAGACTGGAATGGATCTCAGTAGCTTGTTTCATAAATGCATGCTGTGTGATGAATAATTAATATTCAGTCATGATAAACAATGGTTAATGTTTCTTGGACACTTCTGTGCCAGCTCTTTACTGAATGTATAATTAGCTCATCCAATCCTTTATGGACTCCAGGAGGTAGAACCTGTTATTTTTCTTTTACTACATGGGGAAACTGAGGCGTGCAGCTATCAGGGTTCCTACAGTTTTTTTTGTGGTGATGGGAATTGTGGTGCTAGGTCTTGCGCATGGTAGGCAAGGCCACCGCTACTGAGCTATAGCCCCAGCTCTAGGATTAGAATCTTTTTTGTTTTATTTTTTTGAGACACGGTCATACTATGTATTTTAGGCTGGCTTTCAGCTCACTATGTAGCCCAGGCTGGCCTTTAACTTTTTGGCAATCCTCTGCCTCAGCCTCCCAAGTGCTGGGATTATAGGTTTGGGCCACCATGGCCATCTGGAAATTAGCAGGCCTGTAATCCTAGCACTAGAAAGACTAAAGCAGGACTGTGGTCCAGCAGGAGCAATTTAGAAACTTTAGGGAGATCATACCTTTTTTTTTTTTTTTTTTTTTTGTGAGACCAGGGTTCAAACTCACGACCTTGCACTTGCCAGGCAGGCACTTGTGCCACAGAACTATCTCCCCAGCCCCAGGAAATCATATCTTAAGAGAAAAGAAAAATGGATGGGGCTATAGTTCAATGTGTCAGGCCTGGAACTTCTCCTAAGAATTCTTCTTTGAATCAGTCATCTCTTAGTCCCTTGAGGTGGAAGCTGCGTGCCGTGGCCCCTGAGACTGCCCGAAGACCAAGGTCAGCTCTGCAAGGAGGCGGTGGCAGTGCCCAGCCTTCCTTTCCCAGGCATTCTCCAGCAGCTAAACAGCGGAAATGGGGCCAGGCTTGTTTTCCATGCAAGGCTCTGCTAGTCCTCAGCCACGGAGGGCAGGAAATGGGCTCTGGTGGGGGAAGCCAGGCAGGCAGGAGGTTTGGAGACTCAGAGCCATCGTCGGGGAACTCTGGGGAGCTGCCAGCAACAGCGCTGTGTTCCAGCTGGGACAGAAAGGACCTGAAAGGGCAGGTGCCCGGGCCTGGGAAGGACACCTTTGGCTGTTCCTAGGACAGTGCTAGCCTGAGTTCTGGAGCTGGGGACCCCACAGGATCCACCAGGCACGCACAGGAAGAGGAATCTGGGTAAGAGAATTATTCTGGGCTTTACTGAGGCCCCAGAGCGGGAAGTGTTCTACTTTCCCTGGCCCGGATGGGCACATGGGAACCCGAGAGAAGTGGATCAGGCCGCAGAAGACTGAACACACGACCTGGACATCCCGTGCTGTGAAACCCCCAGCGCTCCTCCCTGGCCTGACCTTCAGGGCTCCTCTTGCTTTTTTGCTACTCAATCTAGACTTTCCCTGCAGAGAATGTCTTCCAGCTTTATCATGTTGGGTCTGCTCCATAGTAGCTGTTCAACAACATTTCCTCTCCCTTTCCCTCTCTATGGTAGTACCGGGGACTGAGCACAAGGACTCCACACCGAGCTACATCCACAGCCTTTTATATTTTTTATTTTACAACAAGCCCCACTACCACCACCACTGATTAGCCCAGGGCTGAGTTAGAATGTTCAATCCTGCTTTGACCTCCCACACTGCTGGAATTATAAGTATGCACTATCACACACCTAGGAGAATTGCCATCTTTTAAACCCCAGAGCTGGGAAGGTGGGAAGAGCCCTAGATACAGGGTTCATTAGTTCACATTCCAGCCTGCTGTGTGACTCTGGGCTAGCCATTAACCTCTCTGATGGAAAATCACAAAGAATTCCTAAGATTTCTTCTATTTCTCATCAATTTCACTTGGATTTCTTCCCTTGTTTCCAAGTTTCTATTCATTCACTCATATGACAAATACTTTATAAATACCTACATGTTAAATTTTTTTTTTTTTTTTTTTTTTTTTGGTGGGACCAGGGTTCGAACTCACAACCTTGCACTTGCCAGGCAGGCACTTGTGCCGCAGAGCTATCTCCCTAGCCCCCTACATGTTAAATATTGAGTCAGCACTTCACCACTGACACTTGTCCCCTGTAATACTGTATCCTTTTATTTGTACATATCAGTCTTATCTCCTTACAAGATTTTGTTTTCATTTTTAATATTGGCAGTTAATCCCAGGGTTTCTTACATCCTAGGCAAATGCTGTACCACTAAGCTACATCTCTAGTTCTTTTTAAAATCAGATAGCAGGAGCAGGGGAGCTAGCTCAATAGAATAAGCACTGACCTGGCAAGTACAAGGTTCTGAGTTCAATTCCCAGTCCCACAAAAATAAAATAAAATAAAAAATAAAGCCAAGGGGCTGGGGAGATAGCTCCGTGGTGCAAGTGCCTGACTGGCAAAGTGCAAGGTCGTGAGTTTGAACCTCAGTCCGGCAAAAAAATAAATAAATAAATAAAATAAAAAATAAAGCCAGATCGCTGAGTGGACTAAAGCACCTGCTTAGGCAGACACAGTGGCCCAGGTTTGATCCCTGGCATGCTGTACTGGCCCCACCATGGGACACGCTCAAAGGCACTTGAGACTGGGTGTGGTGTCGGGCGCCTGTAATCACAGTGCTTGAGAGGCTGACAACAGGCGAATCACTACGAGTTTGATCTACATAGTGAGATCCTGTAGACCTTGTCCTAAATTAAAAAAATACATAAAACCAGTGGATTCTTGCTCAGTTGCCCAGGTTGGCTTCAACTCTGCAACCCTCCTGCCTCAGCCTCCTGCTTCCAGGCCTGGGCTCTTGTACCCAGCTCACAAGAGCTTTGGACTGTCTCTTGTCCTTGATCAGTGCTGTGGACACAAGTCTGTGCTCCACGCTGCTGGTGTGCTCCCAAATGGGTTGGATGGAAGGGTCCAAAGCGCTGGTGCGGGGAGGGAAGCTGGATTCCTGTGTGCCGCGGCAGGCAGCCTCGGTCCCTCCGCAGCAGCTAAGCCCGAGATCCAGGCACGCCGCAGCCCTGCTGATCACTGCCCTGCTTAGGTTCCAGGGACAGATGTGCTGGGGGGGGGCTGCAGGTGCTGTAGGCCAGCTACAGATGAAAACTGGGTTGGGGCCTCCTGGTGGCCTCCCTGAAGCCTGAGTAGGAGGGAATCTGGAAGAGGGGCTGGGGACTCTTGCTGAAGGACCGGAGGATACAGATCCACTACAGAAGCTCAGCACGAGCAGTGCTGCTATAAAGTAGTCTGTTGGAGCTGCCCTTGGGCACCTGCCAGGCACCAGCCTAGCTAGACTATACCAAGCCCCCAGAGCCAAACCAACAGAATCATAAATCCTGACAGTAATCAGGACTGGTGCCCACACCTGTAATCCCAGCACTGGAGAGGCTGAGACAGGAGGATCTCCACTGGCATATGGTCAGCTGGGCTACACAGAGAAGAAACAGCCCAATGGAAAGATCATTAGGATGAGAAGTCAGGTCCCTGGTATCCGACAGACTGAAAGGACTTTGGAGCGCCACCGACATGAGCCTGGACCGGGTTGTCTTGCTGCCTGACTGTGCCAGCGCTAACAGGAACCCTCAGGACACTCCAGGGGATCTCCTCAAGCAGCCTGATCAAGCTAGCCCTCCAGCTCCCAACTGAACAGCTAAGTGGCTCGTGCTGCTGAGGATGGAGCTTTGGGCGCATCCTGAGCCCCAGCTAGGTGTCTCCGGGGTCTCAGTCCACGGAGGGTGCCCTCAGCGTGCCCGCGCCACCTCTGGGCACTGCCCTGCCCGGCCTTTGACTCACAGGGTCCTGAAGGAAGGAAGGAGTTCCGTCCGGCGTGGCCTGGCCCCACCCTTGCAAAGGAAGGAGAGTGGATGGACCCCTGCCTCCGGCTTCCTCTGCCAGTTCCCCACCCCCACGCCCGGCTCAGCTCTCTGCCCCCAACTTTTGCATTTTTAATTCCGGGACAGAATGTGATCTCTTGCAGCTCCTTGCTTTATCCTGTTGCTATTTAAATTACAAATCGGCCCATCTCCCTGTCACTCTTGGGTTATTTTTAGCTGCTGGTAAATAGCAGCAGAGAGTAGGATCAGGTGCCCCTCCCGAGGAGCCTCGGGGCCTCGGCAGCCACCACCGCCTGCGGCAGCTGGGGGCACCCTCCCCACCGAACGCCACCCGGAGGGCCGGGAGAACAGGGGAAGAGGGAGGGCACAGGACACACGGGCTAGTCTCCTTAAGCTTTGTCACCACCAGGCTCTGCCCAGGCCCATCATCTCCTCCTACCCTTTCTGGATGTTCCCATGCCTAATAGGGGGTCCTGTTATCCAGAACCAAAGATCTAACTTTTTTTTTTTTTTTTTAATCTTTTTGAGACAGGGTCTCTTTACACAGTTCAGGCTGGTCTTGAGCTCACTTTTGTAGCCCACAGGGATCCTCCTGCTTCAGCCTCCCAAGTGCTGGGACTACAGGGCCTGCACTACCACCACCATGCTCGCTTTTTTGTTGTTTGTTTGTTTAAAGACAAGTTTTGCAGCTACATTCCTACATAGCTGCCCTGGCCTTGTGCTCCAGGAGAGCTTCCCAACTCAGCCTCCCCAGGGCAGAGAGGAGCAGGACTAGAATTCGAACTTAAGTTCCAGTGACCCAGAAAAATTCTGTGCACATGGATACCAATAAGTGCCACTATGCTGTTCCATGCCTGGCAGGGTTTCTGATGCCACTGTGCCTCACATGTTTATCCTATCCTGTCCCATCCCATGTTCTTTTTTTTTTTTTTTTTTTTTTCAGTACCAGGGATTGAACTCTGAACCTTGTGCTTGCCAGGCAGGTGCTTAAGCTGCTGAGTTATATCCCAGCCCCATGTCCTATGTTCTGTGTCAGGGCTTGGCAAACCCTCCCTCTGGGGCTACCTCTGGCCTGCTACCTGAGCTTGCAGGGTTCTGGAGCTTTGACCAGTTTTACATTTTGAAACGACAGGATGAAAGCAAAGGAATTGTCCTTGCTTTCCATAACCTTAACCATCTGGAGAAAGGTTCCGAATGTGAAGTTCAAGGTCTCCAGGTCAAGTTTTCCTGGAACTCAGGCACACGTGGATTTACCCAGGGTTTCTGCCTGCTGTTATCCCACCACAGCACAGCCTCTGAGCTGCGACAGGGACTGCGTGATGTGCAAAGCTAAAATATTTACTGTCCAGCCCTGGCTAAGATTGTGCTTCCTGCTTTTGTTGAGGGAAAGGGCTGATCCCCAGAGACCCACTGGGGCCCCAGGAAAGCCTGCTGCCAGCTAGGCTATGGGGGACCCCCCAACTGACAGCAGAGAAACAGGAAAAAAAGGAAGTTTTTTTTTTTCTTTTTTTGGCTGGCTCAGGCTGCCTTAAGGCAGGGCATGGGGATGGAACCACTGCTCCGTGCCTGACTGGGATTGCCCCTGCAGGGGCTTAAACCACTGAGCTAACCCGAAAGCCACCTCCACAAGCAGAAGGAAAAGGAGAAAGGGGCTTTATTTTCTTTGAGGACATGGGAGAGACTGTGGGGAAGGAGAAATTTTTTCTCCTGATTCGACAAAGGGAGGCTGAGGCTTTTATGGCTTTTTGCCAGGGGTGGAGTTTGGAGGAGATGTTTAGATATTCCTGGGGGAGGTGATTAGGGGTCTTCCCTGAGCGGGTGGGAAGGGTGAAAGTAAATTATATCCTGGGCTGAGCTGGAGAAGAAGTGGGGAGATCTTTTGTTTTAAGAGCATCCACCATATTAGATGACCACCATAATGATTTTAGCAGCTCATCCTAGGGCTTGAACCTATCACCAACTAACTTCCCACCCCCCCTCCAGGACGCTTTTCTCTCTTCTTTTTTTTTTTTTTTTTGCTTCTTCACAGGTGAAGCCAGTGATTTTCAAACTTGTGCAATATCCAAGTTACCTGGGAGAGGGTTACAGAGCTAGGTCCAGCTTAACCCTGGCCTGGCTACAGGCAGTAGGAACCCTGGGCATATGGCTGGGGAGTCAGTGTTCTTGTTTGGTTAGTTTAGTTTTGATTTTTAGAGATAGGGTTTCAGTATATAGCCCAGGCTGACCCCAACTCCCAATGATCCTCTTGTCTCAGCCTCCCCAGTGCTGGGATTACTGCAGTGTGCCCCCACACCTGGCTTCCAAAGGTCTTTCTCTCTCTCTTTTCCTTTTTCTTTGTGGTACTGGGGATTGAACTCAGGACCCTGCGCTTGCCAGGCAAGCGCTCATTCTACTGAGTTATCTCCCTGGCCTCAGGGGTCTCTCAAAGGTGACTCTGTTGGGCTTGAATGTTTGGGGGGACACCTCTCACCATATCCCCATCAGACACAAAATTGAGGGCACTCTGCCCTGCCCTTTATTTTGACACAGTGGAAACCAGGTCCCATTGGTCTCACCATCCTGTCCCTGGCTGCTGGGGGGGGGGGCACAGATTTGCCATCGCCCCCTCTCCCGGAAGCAGCAGCTGGCGCTGATCCCAGCCCTTCCTGGCACCAGGCGGCTGAGGGAACTATTTCTCCTGAGCCCCCGCCCCCTTTGAAACTCCTGCTGTCCTACCAAGGTCCCCACGGTCCTCTCTGACGTCAGAGGTAGCCTGGCCTCACCCTGCTTCCGCTTCCACCCCTCGCCCACAGAGTTTTGTGCCCCCGCACGGCGGCCTAAAAGCCTTTTCTCTCTCTGATGGGCTTTCAGCTGCTTTTCTTAGCAACTCCTCACAGCGGGGCGGGAGGGAGGTTGAGCTTGGAGCTAGAGCTGCTTGAAAGCGGTGGGTGGGTGGGGGATGGGAAAAGGCCACCTCGGGCCTGAGTGCCTGCTGGTCCGGGGAGGCCCACCCAGACACAGGACAGGGATCCTGGCCAGCGAACACGGTCTGTTCGGCTGGGGTCCCCTGGCCCGGGGGGATCTCTTCTGTTCCCCCTGCCCCAGGGCTCAGCTTGATGCTTTGTGCAGCTCTGCTGCTGAGAAGTGCCCCTGCCTCCCTTCTGCACCGCCCCCAGTATGTATGTGGTGGTGGTGGTGACCTTCCCAGTCTCCCCCCCCCCCCCGAGGCCTGGCACAGGTGACCTGGTTCTTGTCATGGTCAGAGCCATCACTTGGTTCCCTAGCATGCATTCTTGGGGACTAGACACCCCAAGCCACCACTTCTGTGTGTATGCACAGAGCATTCTCCATGCCAGCCCTTCAGTGGCCCCTGCTCCAGCCCTCCTAGCTTCAGACCCCCTGAGGCCAATCTCAAATTCACCTCTCATGTGTAGAACTGACGTTCAGAGGGGGGGTCTGCCCCACTCCAGGATGCACAGCAAGTCACTGGCAGAAATGAGAATGCCAGCCAAACCTCCCAGCTCCCCAACTCTCATTTCTCCTGGATTCTGCTCGCTCTGCCTCCTTCCTCTCCCTTGATCAGGGGATGATCAGGATGCAATCGGGGAGAGCCTGGCGACAGAGCTGGGCGTGCCTGGGATGTCCACAGTGTGAAGGCCAGGCCCTGATCCGTCTCCCTGGCACCTTGTGCATCTCACTGTGTGCTGGTGGTCATGTCCCCTGCCCATTTCCCCCCAGGCCATGGATGCCTAGTGGCCACATCGCTAGGACAAATGCCCTGACCTTTTAAACTCCCTGAGCCCGGCATGGTGCCACACACCCATAATCCCAGCACTTGGGAGGCTGAGGCAGGAGGATCAGTGCAAGTTCGAGACCAGCCTGGGCTACAAAAGTAAGCTCCAGGCCAGCCTGAACTGCATACTGAGACCCTGTCTCAAAAAGATCAATCAGGGGCCCGGCGGGATGGCTCAGTGGTCTAAAGCGCTTGCTTGGGAAAGCTTGGGCGGCTTCAGGGACCACAGTTTGATCCCCGGCACCACATGCTGCGCCAGCCCTGCTCTCGGGTC
>PVJA010016439.1:0-43434 GCA_004027025.1 Myocastor coypus
CCTCCCCTCCCCTCCCCTCTTCTCTTTTCTTTTCTTCACAGGGTAATTCAGGCAGGGCTTGAGCACACTAAGCAGCTTGCTAGGCCTTCAAGCTCATAGCAGCACTCCTGCCTTGGGCTCCCAAGTTCTAGGATTACCCATGCGTGCCACCACACCTGGCCCATTTAGAAAATTTTTTGGTTTAGTTACACTGTACTTTCCAATTCTGGAAATTCCATTTGGTGCTTGAAAAAACAAAAACTAAACCAAAAGACAAACTTCTGTTTCTTTATTTCAATTCCTTGTTTTCTTAGACATTCTCATATACTCTTTTAATTCTTTTTTTTTTTTTTTTTTTACTCTTTTAATTCTTTGAATGCAGTGTTTTCCAGTTATTTGAACGCGTTTGCAACACTTGCTCATGATTCCCCGTCTGCTCCGGCGGCTTCTGTGCTCCCTGAGCTGGCTCCTAGTGACTTGGGTTTACCTGGATGTAAATCTTAGTTTGTTTCTTTGAGTTTCCCACATTTTTAAAATTGAAAACCAAGCCTTGCAAATAATACATTATTACTGAAATAATAACATGTTATGGTTTTCCTGCTGACTTGTAACAAGGATTTATAATTGTACTGCTGATTTCTGCTGGTTTATTGAAAGGAGCAGTTAATGCTTACATTTTAAGAAAAAGTTCTCCCTGCTTTTTAATTTCTCATAACTCATTTTAAAAATATTTTTTTGGGATTATATCTGGCAACCTAAGTAATTTGAAGATAACATTATGCAATACAATTATCGTCAAATTCCTATTACTTTGCTTAATGAAATTTTGTATTATTATTATTTTTTTTACTGTTTTGCATTATTTTAAAAATAATAAATAAGGGGCCCAGCAGGATAGCTCAGTGGTCTAAAGTGCCTGCTTAGGAAAGCTTGGGTGGCTGCAGGGACTGCGGTTCTATCCCTGGCACCACATGCTGCGCCAGCCCTGCCCTCAGGGCAGGCTGAGCCAGCCATAAAAATAAATAAACAAACAAACAAAAGTTCTTAAATAAAAATACTTTTAAAAAATGAATAAGTAAACAAAAGATTTACCTAGTGTAATCTTCCCTATGGGCTACAGGGTACCTACCGATGTTTCCTCACACCTTTTATTCTTTTTTAATTTTTGTCTTCCTTTTTATAAAGCCAGGGTCTCACTCTACAGTTTGGGCTGGCTGTGGACTTGCCTTGTGGTCTGGCCTGGCCTGCAGTCTGGAGTAACCCTCCTGTCTCAGCCTCCCAAGTGCTTGGGTTACGGGCATGGGCCACGAGGCCTGACTTACTCCTATTTTTTTTATCCTGATGAACTACAGTGCAGCAAAGTTTACCTGCCAGTGGTGATTTTGGTGATGCTCTGCTCAAATACCTCTAGTCCTTCACCTCCTCACTCCCTCTTCCGTTGGCCTCTTTACGTGTTTGGCCTGGGCACGTTCAACGTTCAGCTAGTTCTCACCTATGTAGGCATTTCGCTTTCCCTAGCTTCTCCTGCGCGTGTGCGTGCGTGCGTGCGTGCGTGCGTGCGTGCGTGTGTGCGTGTGTGTGTGTGTGTGTGTGTGTGTCTAAGTGGAAAATCAAGCTAGCCCTTCTGCGGCTGGGCCCGCTCTGGGATCTCCTTGGTAATTTTCAGCCTGCTCTCTCTACTGCCTCAAAGGCGATCACAAGCCCAGGCGAGCGGTGGGTTTCGCCTTTTCTTTTCCGTCAGATTCCTTCCTGTTGACAGTGCAGGCGTGGCCTTACTTTCGCAGCAGCAGCAGCGGGCTTCTCCAGGTCTGGCCGCATTAGCCTCTCCTAGCCAGATCTCTGTCTCTGCAAACCGCAGAGACCCTGTCGCTGGGTCCTCTAGCGATCCGGGCTGGAAACTGCCACCAGGAAGTAAGATTACACAACCACAGGACTCCTTGTCCTGGTTTCCCATCTCTGGAGCTATACCTTCCATTACCTACCTGGAAATGCATTTCTTTTTCTTTTTTCTTTCCTTTTTTTCCCCTTTTGGCAGCAAAGCTGCTGTTTTTGTTCTTAGCCAGCCTCACCTTTTACAAACTATCATTCTTTTTTTTGTTTGTTTTGTGTAGTGTCTCCTTACGCACTTGGACTCCTAGTGATCCTTCTGGTTTCAGCCTCCCTAGTGCTGGGATTATCGGCGTATGCCACCTCGCCGAAGCTGGCTCTGCATGCCCAGGGGGCGGGGCTGGCATGGCATGCAGTGCCAGGGATCACACACCAGGCTCTGTGCTTGCCTAAGCAAGTGCTTAGTCTGCTGAGCTATTTTGCTGGCCCTACAAACTATCATTCTTAACCAGCAACCTGGCAGACTTGGATCCACTCAGACTCCCGATGACATTACCTGAGGCTCTAGAAACTGTAAGTATCAGTCAGTAAACACCAATTGAAGGTCACTGTGCTTGCCTCTACGGTGTGGTTTCTCTATCTTTGCCTTATTTATTTTTCAGGCTTATGAAGCTATCAGGATGGATATTTTTACATATCTACAGCTTATTTTGTGAAGACAGCGTTCATCTGCCTCTTCCTTCTGCCCTAGCTGTGCTAGTTAGTACTGTGCTAGCGACATGCTGGGGAATGTTTTTTACTGCCTGCCAGACGTTGTGAATTTACCTTCCTAGTTGCTAGATTTTGTCACACCTCTTTAACAAATGCAGGTGTTTTGTTCTGTTGTACTAAGTTACCGGAGCTTATTTAGCCTATTTTGAGGTTTTTAAACCTAGTTAAACCTTTAATCTAGGACTGCTTTACTCTAAGGGGAAGCCCCTTTGCAGCCTGTGCCTTATGAGGTCTCCTTACTCCAGGTCAGGGAACCATGAGCCATCCCAGAGCTGTGGGTTCCTCTGGGATTTTCAGGTGGGTCCTCCTCTGTGGTCTTGGATGGATCCTTCTACATATGCGTAGAGCAGAGCTCAGACTCGGAGGAATTCCTCTGGGCTTCCGGGCCTCTCACTCCCTCTGTGCGCACTCTTCTCCAGCCGCCCATGTCCTGAATTCTAGGCCTCCTCCCCTTCCCTGGCCAGCCGTCTCTGTCCCCCCTCTACTCATATAGCTGTCTTCAGGTAATAAGATCACTCCATTAGGAGATCCATCCTGTGGCTTTCCCTTGTCTTAGGGCCCACAGTTTGGCATGACCTGCCCAGAAATATTTTTGCCCATTTTCCTAGTTGCTTAGGGAAGAAGGAGGATAGATCTGGTTTGTTGTTCCATGTTGGCTGAAAACAGAAACGGAAATATTTTGATTAGAAGACAGAAGTGGTTTCATTTGTGATTTAAGGTTACTGTGGTTGCGTTTTAGAAAATGATTTAGTGGAACAATCTCTGTGCAAAAAGAGACATCAGTTGGGAGGTTCTAAGTAGTAGCCCAGCACAGAGACAAGGTTTCTTGGTAAAAAATAAATGAACAAATAAAAAACCCCCCCAAAAGCCCCCCAAAAATGTGGTGAACAATTAAGAGAGCAAGAGTGAGAGAAAGATACCAGAGGGGCGTTTTGGATCAAAATAGATATCCCTCGCCCATTCTTTGGTAGATGCAAGTCAGTCAGGATTCCTGTCCGCAGCCCAAGCAATTTTCTTCTCCCAGTTTGCCTTTTTATTCAGTCCTTGCCCGTCTGCCCTGTGAGCGAATCTCCTTCCCTCTTTCTTACTTCCTTTGCTGAACACAGAGTATGGCGAAGAGCAAAGCATGCGAATGTGGAGAGAAAACTTACTGGTTATGCGCCTGCTTGGCCCTGATGCCTCAACAGAGACAACCAATACTTGGGGCCAATATCAAACCAGAAGAGACTCCAAGAGAGGAGGACTCCACAAAACGACGTCAGACAAGCTGGACAGGACTCCGTATCACCATCCACTTAGCAGCAGTGCAGGCAGGCTGTGGTTTGAGAGCCTTGCTAGGAGGCATTTCCCAAAAAATGAGGTTCTCCGTTGGTGGAGGCTCTGGTTAGGGCAGGCTCAAAGACATGTCGCCAGTTCTATCCTGAGGCTGAAAAAACCAGGTCGTGAGTTTCCTGGATGAGAAGGGCTGTCGCGTCGGGCTAGTGGTCTCTAGTACTTGTCTGAGAAGGAAGGCCTGTGGTTAGAAAATTGGTCATGGGACTAAAAATATCAGGCGATTGAAAGTTGGCGATGTCAGGGTTATGAATGAAATAATGCCGTCTCCTGTGAGGACTGGGAAAGTCCGAGGGACATCCCGGCCGTGTCCGAGTGACAGCCCGGCCGTGTCCGAGGGCCTCAGGGCTATATTGCGGCTCTTCTCAGTGCCCCACAGTTGGGTACCGCATCGGCCCGTACGCGCTCTTCCATGTCTGAAGTTTTGAATCTTTAGTTAGATTAAGGGGTAGGTTTCCTAGAGCTGTCATTACAAAGTACCACAACTGGACAGCCGGCTTGGCCCCAGATATTTACTGTCTTACAGTCCTGGAAGCTGGAGGTTCAAAATCACAGTGTCAGGAAGGCCGTGGACAATTCATCTTTCACCAGAGACCAACGTGGAAGGGGTGGGGAGGGATTATTTTTTATTTTTTATTTTTTTTGGCTGGCTGAGGCTGCCTTAAGGGCGAGTCTCATGCTTTGGGGGTTGAATGCGGCCCCCAGGGCCTGAGTGACTTTGCCGAGTCATGTGCTAAATTTAATCAACTGAGCTACCTGGTAAACCCCCAAACGTGGAAGGGGTTGGAATTTTGGCCTTACCACCCTACTTCCACCCGAAGCTTTCCAGGGAGCGTTATCCCTTCCCGCCTCTCTGCTTCTGGTGCTTTCTGGAAGTGCCAGGAGCAGCTCAGCTTGTAGCTGCATGGCCTCTGACTGCTCCTCTGTGATCCATGTCAGCCGTGTGACACTCTGGCAAAAACCTGTGATAACCGACTTGCAAGATGGAAAGGGTGGCTCTGGTTCAAAGTTTTGGTGGCCTCCGGCAGTGCTCCAGGGAGCCCACTGCTCTGCGGCTGTGGCGTGCATTGTGCATCCCGGTGGGAGCCGAGGGCAGAAACGAACATCTGGCCTTGCTCTGGCTGTGGAGAAAAAGGAAGAAAAGGAGGAGCTAGTGCCCACGTGGGTGCCATGCTGGGGCGCAGATCTCAGCCAGGGTGCCGTGTTCCCTGTGGGCCTTTGCCTGTGTCTGCACTCAGCTCAGGCGGGTGCTGTACTGGAGCAGACGCCCAGCCCACCCCAGTGTGACCCCATCTTGGTGAATTTCATCTTCATCACCCTGTTTCTAAGTAGGGTCATAGTTTGAGGTATTGAGAGAGAGAAGACTTCGGTGCATCTTCTGGGGAACATTAATTCAGCATATAGCAGGCACGCGTCAGGAAGGGAGACTTGGCTCCAGGGCTTTCTGATTTGGGTGTGGAAGGAGGAGGGAGGGGGAGGGGGAGAGGCAAGCAGAAGTAATTGGAGGAGGACCTGGTATGCAAGGGTACTCCTCCCCACAATGAACACGTTCGCTATGTATCACAATAATGCATTAATAAGAGTGAATTAACTAGCAATAATAATAAAGAGAACAATTAATTTGAAAAGAAATATCCTAAAAATACTCTAATTTTAGAAAAAAATGAAGGACTGAAATTTAGAAATAGTTTTTGCCTAAGCCTAGGAAATGCCTTTCATTGTAGTGCAATGATATTTTGGTGTTAATTGATTTGTACATTCTTATTTTTTTTTAAGTTAATCCTGTGGTCCTTCCTCTATTCTTGAGATGCAGATTAACCTGTGGAAAGTTGTAACAGAAATATCAGAGAACCAAAGAGTAAAATTTTATTATTTGAGTTTCAACATTTAGGGCCAAAATGCCTTGGAATAACACTTGATTCGTCTAAGCTAGATCTTTTTCCGTTCTATTTGAAATTTAGATAATAAGTCTCTTGAAGAAGAGGAGTATCTGAGAGGTTCCTGGATAGGACGGGATCACCCACCCCAGGCCAGTTCCCAGAGAGGGGGAAGGAGAGGGCCTTCCCCTGGCACCTACAGGTGTTCAGGGTAAGAGCAAAGCCCCACTTGGCTTCCAGGAAGGCCCTAGGCCTTGTAGGATTCTTTGTGTGAGGGGATAAGAGTGGCACTGTCTTCTGAGAGGGCACAGGGGGTTTCTGGGACTCCAGGCCAGCTGAATGTGGACAGAAGTAGGTGCCAGTGTAGACTGGTGACAGCTGATGACCGCAGTCTGTTTCCTTCCCTACCACCTGTACCTCAAGCGTGGGTGCACCCCAAGGACAGCCCCTGAATTGCTACACAAGTGTTCTACATGCAATAGGGCTCATAAAATAAATTAGGTTTAGTTACTAGAAAATAAAGTTGTTTTCTTTCAACTCTCAATTTGTGGTCTAAGGCTTATTTCAGCTACATCCAAGAAGATGAATATTTTATGCTTGCAATTTGCATCTTACTCATAGGTGGGCAGTGGGAACCGAAACTGTCTCTGGGGCAGCCCAGGGTGATCCTGGCGTTTTTCCAGACTACAGAAATTAATGCTCAGATATCGCTGATTGGGCCTCCAGGAAGAAGGGAAGGGGAAGAGAAGGGAGTGGGCGGGGGCCGGGGGCCCATGGCTCAACCACTCCAGTTGTGTTTTAAGTATCTGATTTATTGTACTGAAAGGTACTCCAGCCTTTTGGAGGGAAGTCTGAGAAGCTCCGAAACTTCGAGGTGCCCACAGACATCTCCGTGGCTGTTGCTAAAGAACCAGCCCGGCTGAGCTCCGGTGTCAGTATCACCAGCTCCTGCTCCAGCAGCACAAGCCAAGGATGTAAAATCACTGGAGAGGAAGGGCCAGTTTGGCCTGGTGGATTCTAAGTTCCACCTCTTCTCTGAAAAAATACTGGCCTTACACTGAAGGGCTTCTCATAACTGGCCTAAGAAGGGGAGCAAGCCAGGCCCCAGTAGTCTCTCTCTCTCTCTGTCTCTCTCTTTCTCTCTCTGTCTTCTCTCTTCTATGGTAGAGAGGGAGAGAAAAGTAGGAAAGCAGAGAGGGAAAGGGAATAGCAGCCAACTGGCATAAATGACCCGACTGGAGGGCACTGGAGAGGGAGAAGTCACTCAGGATGAGTCTTCGGAATTAGATGAAGGTTTTTTTTTTTTTTTTTGGTCTCTTTGAGACAGGGTCTCACTGTGCAGCTCAGGCTGGCCTTGAATTCACTTTTGTAGCCCAGGATGGTCTTGAAGTTGCACCTCCTACCTCAGCCTCCCAAGTGCTGGGATTACAGGCGTGTGCCACCACGCCCAGCTAGACTAAGCTTTCAGCATTAGTTTTTCCATTGAGTAAAGACCCTTGAGAAAAACATTTCAACTTCTCTATACTTTCCCTTTTAAATCTGTGAAATGGGTGTGCTACATAAAAACCTCATGAAGCTTGCTCTTGGACTCAATGCTTTGTCCCTAAATGATCAAATCTGCATTTTATTACCGTGATGCATTGAGGTAGACAGCTTCTAAATGGGCCCTGGTGACCCTCCTACTGTGGCATTTGCTTCACCTCAAGAGTGGGTTAAACCTTGCTTACCTCAAGCAGACTAGGTCAGAAATAATGGGCTAGCATCTTCATACTAGGTTAGAAAATGATGACGGTTCTTGCCTTTGGTCCATGCTCTGCTGAGGTCAGTTCTCAGCGACTCTAAGGCAACACCCATGCTGCAAGCTTCGGAAGAGAGGGCCTCAAACCAAGACCAGCAGCGCAGAGGCAGTGAAGCCCGCCAAACCCTGGGGCGAGTGAACCTGGAAGTGGATCTCGCATCTCCCCAAGTGCTGCCCAAGAAGCATCCCGCTAACTTGTCTTCAGGTTCCTGACTCACAGAAACTATAAGATAATGGCTGGTTACTTCAGCTTATAAGTTTTATAATAATTTGCTACCCAGCAACAAAAAGTATACATGGCAAAGGCCCATCTCCCTGCTGGCCCAGTGTGTCCCCAACCCCAATGTGTGGTCATTGTCCCAGTATTAGAATGCATAGTCAGAAAGGACATATTCAGCAACCAGCAGTGTTTTCGCAGTAGCCCTAGGGCACACGCTGAGGGCTGCAGTGGGCAGGACCAGCAAGTGGAAACCAGGAGGGCTGTGCGCACTTCCGAGAGAGAAGTGCTGAGGCGAGTGTGTGTGGAAGGAACGGAAAGACGCAGGGTGGTGCTTCAAGCGGCACAAACGCAGCCTGCCGTAAAGTTAATCAGGGAGTCGCGGTCACTGTAGTTGCTCTACATGTAGTTGTGGCAGGTGCAAAACCCTCACATTCTGTTCTGCAGCTATGGACCCGGCACGTGCTTTTATTTCTCTGTGTTAGCGAAGACCCCAGAATAAAGCAGCTTTCATCTAACAGGGGAACAATGTAGCTCACTGCCCCACTTCAAGGGGGATCTTCAGCCCCACGCCATAATCTAATCTGCAAGGGATACGACTGCCTCTGTCGTCCACGGGGCACGACGTTGGTCTGTCACATGAAGACACTGCACTTACTAGGCATGGCCAGCAGAACGTAGGGACTAGGCAAGCCGCATTTATTAGACATTTGTGTGCCAGAGTGGGAGATGGATCCCATATAAATAAATTCAAGAATGTTTTAGCCTGATGAAAGTTCTAGAAATCTTAAACACAAAAGATTTCTAAGATGAAAGTCAAGTTGTTGCATCAAGTTCTTTAAAAAGACACGGGGGGTTAAACTTGGCTTCTTTGTTTTGGACAGCAAAGTGTTCCTCATCAGGGTGTGTTACTTAGATCTCTCTCTCTCTCTCTCTCTCTCTCTCGCTCACTGTCGCTCTCTGACTAGAGCCAGAGATTCATAGGTGATAGGCAAGTCTCTACCCATGAACTGTATCTCCACCTCCCCTGCATATGGTACTGTGATTTATTTACTAAGTGGCCTGAAGAATTGCCTATGTTAAGAAAGCACCAGAATAAAGCAAGCTCTCGAACAGGTTAAGCTACCATGCAGGCTGTTCCGTCAACTGGGCCACCTGCCTCAGAAGATCTGCTGGTACTTGAGACAGTATGGCTCTCAAGGATGGCATGTGGAGCCTTTGGCAGGCTGCTATAGACCAGCCACAGCACAGATCCTTAGAACTCTTTAAGCAGGAACTGTTGCATCCTCTGGGGAGAACTGGTCTCCTTTGGAGAAACAACTTTATTTATTTATCTATTTTTTTTCTTGCTTCAGAACTTTTGTTTGTTTATTTATTTTTATGGTCGGTTCAGCCTGCCCTGAGGGCAGGGCTGGTGCAGCATGTGGTGCCGGGGATCGAACCGCTTTCCTAAGCAGGCGCTTTAGACCCCTGAGCCATCCTGCCAGGCCTGGAGAAACAACTTTTGGCTTGCTACTGGGCCCTGGAGACTGGACATTTGGCCATGGACTACCACGTGACCATGTGGCATGAGCCTCCCATTGTGAGGTAGCTACTGTCTGAGCTCCCAAGCCACAAAGGAGGGCACTACAGGGGCACTGCAACAGCAGATGGAGTGCTACCTATGAACTGGGCTTGACAGGCTCTGAAGGCCTGGGTTGCATGAAGAAACAGCTCAGATGCCCCGTTCCTGCTACCCACGGCCTCAAGCATACGTACGGCCTCACGGGAGTTCCCGGTGATCAGAATCTTTTCTCCAACAACATGGAATTTTCCAACTCACTTTGATCAAGGAACTTACTTCACATTGTTATAAAGCAAAGGATGCATGGGAACTGTGGACTAGTGGCCCTGTGAGGGCTAAGCACTGGAGCAGCTAGGTGGGAACCTGGGAGATTGAAGTAAGACCCTGCAGGCAGTGGCAAATGCTCCCAGCATATGGGGCCGCTGCTTGTACTGCAGGCACCCAGGGGAGAGAAATGGCCCCGGTTCCTCTCAGTCCTGCTGCTGTTCTAGAAGCCTCAGTTCCCAAAAGAAAAATGCTTTCCCCAAGATCATAGCAACGAGTCCCTGAATTAGAGGCTGAGCCAGTCACCTGCCCACTGTGGGTTCCTAATGTGGCCAACAGACCCAGAGGGTGTGGGTGCGCTGCGTGGGACCTGATCTGGGTTGCTAAGGGGAGCTGAGTTGTCTCCACACAGTGGCCTCGTCCTAGAGGACCTCTCTAAGGCAGTGAAGGGGAACCTTTCGAAACTTTCAATAATAAATAGCCGGCGGTGGCATGCGTGCGCTGTAGGGCCACCACCGCACCCCACGGCACATCTTGATGCACGTGTTGTGTGATGATTACCTCAGTGCAAAACTACCACAACCTTCAATTTGAGCATGATTACTAATGACCCAAACCTTTTAGGGCTGTAGATTTGGAAGCAGACAAGGAGCCATTGTCGAAGGGGCTTGGCAAGAGAGTATGAATGGGGACTAGATGAGGAAGGCTATAAATAACATCCGTGAGCCTGTGACCAGCTGCAGAGAAGAGGGCTTGAAGAAGTGTCTTCTCTTATCTTGATACGCACGTATATAAATATAAACCAGACATTTCTGTTTTTCCCCTTTTCCTCATCTCCTTATCGAATGTAGGGTTGCCAAGTTAAATATCACCTCAATATTTAAGTTACAGGATATTAAAGAGTAGCCTACAAACCAACTAGAAGAGGAATAAAGATCTCGAAAACCCCCAAAGGGATGTCAGACTCTGTGGATAAGAGACTTAACAATTGGGGCCAGAAGATGATGGCAAAATGAATGAACAAACCCCCCCAAAATGGCTTTTGTTCTGTGGTTCAAGGGCTGGCTGCCTGTTCTTACAAATCAGAAATGTTTGTTAAATTGTATATTATCTAGAGCAGCTTTAGTATTACAGTGTTAACCATTGAATAGTTGCTTTAGCAATCACATGGCCTGAAAACCCTACAATATTTACTATGTTACCTTTTAAGAAAATGTCTTCCTACCTCCAGGTCAGCGCATTTTGGGTGTATGGGGATTGCTGTATTATTAGGCAGAAGCATGCTTATTATTATCTTCATTTGGAGATTAAATATAAAGATATGCATGAATGTCGAAATGACAAGGGACAGGCCGGTGGCTTTGGAATGTGTCATCCTGAGCAGGCTATACTATATTGCCAAAATTTCCTTTGCTATGTTTCCACTTAGGTTGGGCCGCAAGAAAGAGCCTCGTGGCGAAGTGGGAGGGTGGGCGTGATGTACAGCCACTTGGGAGCTCACGGACTTGGTCTTTGGCTCTTCGTGCTGGTGTGGGGCTGGGGATGGGACTCCTGTACCTTCTCCTCAATCTTCCTCAGTTCCTCTGACTTCTGGGGGAAGGAGAGAAGGAGGGGGAAGGGGGGGGAGGAGGAGAGAGATTCTGGGAGATTACCTCTACAACAAATGCCCTTGGTTTCTCTGTGAGCAAGGTCAGAGGTGCTAGGACCTGACATAGGTTTCAGGCTGTCCTCACAGGCTCCAGGTGGCACTTGGGAGTCCAGGTCTGTTCTCGCTCTTCCTGCTTGCATCCGGACTGCTCCCCTTGAGGGTGCCAGGGTGCAGCAGGCAGTCACAGCAGCTTTACAGAGACTTTCTAACCAGCAACCACACCTGCACAGGGCAAAATAGCTCTGATTCTCTGGGGAAACACTAATTGATGCTATGATCATTTATCAAGAGGTTTGCATTAAGACGGTTGAGCCTTACATTATCCTTCTGTTAATTCTAAGTTTTTTTTTTTATTATTACAATTTTTAATTGTATTAGTACATGCTTGTAGTGCCTAACAGCTATCATTGTCCTGGGAAGTAGACACGTGTGCCTGGCCCATGCTAACTCCTTATGCCCCGTTGCTCTCCCTGTTACCCCTCCCTCTCTGAGTCCTCTTCCCATCCTAAGTGCTGCTGCGCTGTGTTCAATAAATGTGTGTATGTGAGTCCTTTTTAGTTTACAAACATTTTCCTTAAGGCTCACTGCATGGCCAGCTGCGACTGGTCTCACGTCTGTCTTAGAGCAACGTTGAATCTCTGGTAAGCGTGAAGCATAGCGCTCGAGACTGTGCACATTCTCCGTATACTTGGTTCGCCTGTGCAATCTATTCTGGAAGAACTATCTATGCTGGCGTCTGTGATGCAGGCTCTGTCATTTCTCCTGATAGAATGCTGGAAGCTCTTTTATACATTTTTTTTTCAAACTATATTGTCAGGTACATGAACGTTCATGAGTAGTGTAGCTTTTGGTGGATTGTGTATTTTATCAATATGAAATACCGATTTTTAATATCTGAGTGCCACATTCATATGTGCCATTCTATTAATAGTTGACATAATACATAGTGTCTTTGGTTTCATACCTTACAGTGTTGAATAGGCAACAAGTGGCAGCTTTTGTAAGCATTATTATTATTATTATTATTATTATTTTTATTTATTTATTTATTTTTTTGGTGGTACCAGGGATTGAACTCAGGACCTTGCATTTGCCAGGCAAGTTACTTATTACACTGAGCTGTCTCTGGCTCTATTATTATTATTATTATTATTATTATTATTATTATTACTTCTATTGTGTGTGGGTTTTTTGATCTCTTGATCTCTTTGGGAGGGAAAGAGGAAAAGGCAAGGCTGAAGGGCCGCAGGATAATAAGGAACGTTTCTTCTCTCACAAAGAAGGTGAAGGGAACTCCAGGAAAAAGAGGCCCCAGGCTTGGATAAGCCACCCGCCCGCAATCCTGCCAAAGGCTTCCGCAGCCAAGAGACTGGAACTGAAACATATTTCTCGCTGGATCTTGGCCTTTGTGCTTTTGAGGCCCCAAATGAAACTAAGAAGGGAAAAATAAAACAAGTCTGACCCAGCCCCTGCAACTGTGCTTCTGCAGCCAGAAGGCCGGGCTCGTCTCTGCGGAGCTCCGCTAGGATTCTGGCTCCCAGGGGCCCACGAAGCCATGTCCGCGGCGGTGACCCTTCCGCGCCCCAGGTGTCCCTCGGGCCTGCCAAACTTGGATACGTTTAAGGCTCTGGCCTCACCCCTCGCTCCCCACATCTCCTTCCTCCGCGTCTGCCATATTGGGCTCACTTCTGTTTTCATAGCTGTTCTTATTCCGGTGTGACGTCCTCTCCTGCCTGCTGCCTTGGTCCCTGCCTGCGCACCGGCGTCTGCCTCTGCCTCTTTGGAAGCCCAGTCAGGATCGCTTCACGGGCTGCTCGGTCCTTTCCAATCCCTTGACACTGAAAATCCCTTCTCTTTGCCTTGCCGCCTGAAATTCACGAAGCCGTAAGTCGCTTTAGAGATGTCGTAAAGAACGGAAACACAGTATCACAAAGGGGCTGCTGGGGGCAGCTAAAAGGGAAATTGAAATAGAAATGAATGAAGTTTCACAAATATTTTCCCTGGGGGACACATGAAGAATAGCTATAGTCCTAGCACTTGGGAGGCTGAGGCAGGAGGATCGTTGTGAGTTTGAGACCAGTCTGGGCTTCAAAGTGAGCCCAAGGCCAGCATGAGCTGCATTGTGAGCTGGTCTCCAAAAGAAAACAAGAAACAAAAAGCGTTTTTACCTCCGCTAGCTCATAAGTTTGATCCCTGAGAAGTTGCCTTTTCCATCACACCAGTTCAGGCAGAACAGAACCAGAGACCAGGAAGTACCTCATGGATCCCCTGGAAGTAGGCTCCATCTCACTGGCTGTCAGTTGATCGCCATCTTCCACTTTTCCCACCACCCGGATTTTTCACAAGTACCTTTCTCTGATACCACCCTCCCCAGGCCTCCCCACGTTTGTGGGCCTTGAGGTGCTGGCCTCACCCTCCAGGTTTTAGAGATAGGGATGTTGGGCTTAAGGATAATTCCATTCCTTGCCGAGACCGGAATGGGATGAGATGCCGAGGGTCACAGAGACGCACGCAAAGCCTCATGGGGACACAGCCTTTCCAGAAAGCCTTTCTTTAGCATCCTGGGAAAGCAGCGAGAACAGCTTTCCTTTCTTGCTGGATGGAAACGCGTAGCGTGCCATTCCATTATAGCACTAGCAGGCAAGCCAGCTTCGGATGAAGCAGACAGAAGCCAGCGAACCAGAGAAAGAAAAAGAAGCCGGTGGCCAGTATGCGCTCACCTTCCTTTCAGACTTGTGGCCTCATAATTATTCACCACGCTGTGTCCTTTAGGGAGCAACTGCAGGGAATTCTTGCTGCCTGTAGCTGAAGCACACTACTGTGGAGACGAGGAGGAGACGGGCTGTGTGGCTCCCAGCTTGGGCAGCTTGCCTCTAGGCCGGGCTGGCCCCCTGCACTTTCTGCATACTTAAACACCCTTCTCCCAAACAGAGCACAACATAAAGAAAATAGAAAGATATTTCCCCTATAGATTCTCCACTATGGTATTAGCATCATCCTTCCTGTGTGGGCTTTAGAGGGTGCCAACTTGGTGAAGTAACTTTTTTTTTCCCCCTAATGCGGGGGAAATGAGTTCAATACCCTAATGGGTATTGAACTCATAACCTTGTACTTGGCAGGGAGGCACTTAAACTGATGAGTTATATCCTCAGTCCCTGAGGGTGCCAGCTTGGAACCAGGCTGTCCGTGTTCACATCCAGTTCCCCCGATGACCAGCCTGTGACACTCAGGGCACATGCTGGCTTCTTTGTCTTCTCTGGTTTCTCTCTGTGCATAGCATGGGAAAGCCATCTTTACACAGTGCTTGGAAGGTTTAATAAAGCTTGAGGTGAGCTTAGAGATGTACCTATGCTGCGATGGCTCAACACATTTTTATTGTAAATAGCAGAGAGAATAATTCAAAGAGACTGAGCTATCAATAATACGGTCTATTAACTTGTTTTCTCTAATTCTAATAATAACTTTTGGAAGTAGGATTCACTCACCTATTGCTAGAGAAGGAAACAGGTGTAACAGAGACAGGCGACATGGCCCAAGAGGCCTGGCAGGTGCCACAGACCTGGGCTGGAACCAGGTGCGGCTGCACAGCCTGCCTTTCCAATCTCCCCCGTGGCTTCTTAGAGCACCTCCCAGTGGTTGTCCTGCTGGTGGGGCAGTGATTTCAGGGCCCAGAACAAACCTGAGCAAAAGCTGAGAAGTGAAAGTTGTAGGGTGTGCACCTCTCATCCCAGCCCTGGAGGCTGAAGCAGGAGGATTGCCCCAAGGTCATGGCTGCATGGTGGGTTCTAGGCCAGCCTGGAATTGGTTGCAAGAACTTGTCTCAAAACACAGACACACAAAAAGAGAAGAAAGTGCAAAATAAGAGGCAAGCCACAAAAGAACCGCAGGTGTTAGGAAAGGGGATAAGGACCGAGCGCATCTGAAGCCGCTCCTTGAACTCTATGCCCTGTACTGAGTGGGCCAAATTGTGAGGGGCAGCTGAGCAGGGTTTCACGGGTCTCAGAAGACAGATGCACAAGGGCTTCTCCCAGCCTTGGAGAAGCAGAGAGGGAGGGAAGGACAGACTTAGGAGTGCAGATTGCATCTAGTGAGGTCGCACTTGAGTGCTGTTAGGAAGCCCAGGGTGGCTTGTTCCTTCGGATCTTGGGCCTGTCTCAAGCATACTGCACACTAGGTGTCAGAAATGATTGGTTGCCCATTGCCATGGCCGGTACCTGTCTCCACCAGGGACACGGAAAGAAGCAAGAACTGCTGCACGAGACGGTTCTCCAGGGCAGACCGACAGCAAACACATTTTAAAGAAGGGGCAGGAAGAGCGAGCATCCCCTTTGAAAAATGGAGCCTTGTGGTGGAGCAGAAGCGGGCTTCTCTGGAGAGGATGCTAAGCACTTTTCTAAAAGAATTAATTAACCTCATCTCCAGTACACTCACTGCAATAATGAAATAAGAATGTTGCTTGTGGCAATTGAGAAAATGCCTTTCTAGTCGGGAGTTGATTGCTAAAAAATACTTAAGATGCTGTGTTAGAGAGCTTCACTGGTGACCCTCATATAAGTCCAAAACGAATCCCTGCTTTAAAAGTCCTACTGTAAAGAAACTAGTGTGTGGGCCTGGTGCGGTGGTGCATGCTGTCATGATAGCATTCGGGGAGGCTGAGGTGGAGGGGTCCCCACTCTGAGCCCACCTCGGGTGGTAAGACTCTCTCAAAATAAAAAATAAAAAAGGGCTGGGGGTGTGGCTCAGGATTAAGGCTCTGAGCATTTAAAACAAAAAAACTTCAGTGTTCCTTGTGGAGAGCTGTTACTTCTTCCTAAGAATGTTACTGTTACTCTTTGCAAGGCCTTCGGTCCATTCTGGCTTTTCTCCTTGCTCGAGTGGACAACCCCTAGTTAAGATCATGATTAGAGCATAAGATAATGTTTAAAGTTAAACTAACAAAGATGAGCTGGAAAGATATGGGGGATGGCAGAAGCCAAGACCAGGCCTTTAATGCAGAGTGAACGAAGTTCCGGAGTTGGCCCCTGGCCAGGTGGTAAGGATCTGCCACCGAGAGCTGGGGTGTCGGCTGGTACTTGATTTGCTGTGGTTAAAAAAGATAAATGGGTGAATTTATGATAGCTAAATCTTGGAAATAACCAAAATGCCCATCATCTGAAGAATGGTTGAAAAAGATGTGGTATTTTTATGCAATGGAATATTACTCAGTTATAAAGAGTGATAAACTAGAAGAGTTCATATATAAGTGGATGTATCTTGAGCATATACTGGTAAGTGAAATAAGCCAGACCTACATATGCAAATATCATATAGCCTCCCTAGTATAAGAACTCAAAAGAAGAAAAGTAAATAAATAAATTTTGGAGGGTACCAGGAGTCAAACTCAGGACCTTGTGTTTTCTGTATCCTCAACCCTTATAATTTTTTTTTTTTTAGAACAGCGACTTAAATGGAAAATGCATTTGGAAGAGTTAAAAAAAGGTTTGCTGAAAGTGTTAATGTTTAATTTTTTGGCCAATCTTACATACCTATATCTATTAATCTAAACTGATTTGATAATGAAAATATGTAATGCAACCACTGTTAAATTTTTGTTCTTGTTCTGAAATTTTGTACTATATGTGCTCTTGCTTGTTACTGTTTTTCTATCTTTGTTTCTGCTGTTTTTACTTTTTAAAATGAAATTTAAAAAAAAGATAAATGTGTGGAATAAGAGCTTCCTCAACATGACCCCCAAAGTGAATTAAGGAATCTCAGCCCATTTCTAGACCTGGATGAATTCACAAGGCCGAGCTTCCTTGGCAGTGGGCGGTGCTGGGGATAGGGGCTCAGGATGTCCCCTCCCATCTGTGCCCTGAAGCTTGCAGGCTGAGTGCCCACTCTGCCCTCAAGGTACACCCTCAGACCAATGAAGAGCTCTCTGATCAGAGGAGTGGTCCTGCTACCCAAGAAGGCATTTATGCCGACGCCTGAAAGACCATCCTGTGAATCTTCCTCATCTTTGACAGGAGACCTCATTGCTTGGAGAGCAGAACCACAGCGATGTTGAGACTCACAAGGAACAGGTATGAAGTGGGGCCTTGACCCAGTGGGACTCATGGCAGAGCCCACGAAACCTGGGGTTCTTGTCCTGTGCTTATTTCCTCCACCTAAGGATACAGGAGGATGACTCTGAGAGAAACCGGAAGCACCATACACTGACTCCATAACTCACCGGTGGGGGCACATGTAAGTTCCTGGAACCTCTCCTTATCAGAAAAAGAACTACAGGCTGGGGAGATAACTCAGCAGTGTAAATGCCTGCCTGGCAAGCACATGGACCCAAGTTCGATCCCCTGTACCACATGCTGTGCCAGCTCACCATACCAGCTGTGGTGGTACATGCCTGCAATCCCAGAACTGGAGAGGCTGGTGGTGGCAGGGAACATGCCCGAGAGTCACGGTGTTCAGTGGTGACGGCAGCTAGTTGGGCAGGGGGTGTAGATGATGGATTCTGCTTTGACATATGGGATTTGGGGGCTATGGGAGATATCCAAACATGAAGGCTGGGAAGGCCTGGAGCTCTGGGGGTGGGGGATGGGCCTGGGCCCAAGAGCCAGAGTCAAGATGCGCGCCACAGCTTATGCTCCTTGGTGGAGGAGAGCCCTGGAAGTAGAGGATAACCAGAACCCTGGGAACTTTCTAAGGAACCTCGACTCTTAAGCCACAGGGAGAAATGGAGCCTGCCAAGGTCCCCAGAAGGAGCAATGACGGGTGAAGAGGAACACACAGAGGATAGTCACTAGCCAAGGAAATGTTTCTAGAGGAAGCAGGAGAGAAATGACTGTTTTAATTAGGATAATTGTAATTCCCTTGTAAGACTCATGGGAGAATAAAATGAGATAATGTATACTGAGAAACCCTAGTAATTTATAGAGGCTGGGTATTCTCTCAGCAGGGTGTGGGCGGGTCTGAGAGAAAGGATGGGGCAGTGGGGAGGCCAGGCTGCCTCTTCCCAAGTGCCTTGTGGTGCCTGTATAGCTAAGTGGTTTCTGAGGTCACTTGCCAGTGCCTACAGAGAAAATTAACAGCCATATATTGTGTGTGTATGTGTGTGTGTGTGTGTGTGTGGCTGACTCAGCCCACCCTGAGGGCATGGCTGACGTGGTATGTGATGCTGGGGATCTGTCCCTGGGCTTGCTTAAGCTTGCCTAAGCAGCTGCTTTCAATGGTTGAGGTATCTCGCCAGCCCGTTAACAGTTATTTCTTCATATTCAGGATCCTGTGAGCCCTTGATTCAGTGCAGTACAACTGGTCACCGTGATCTAACTCTCCCTGGTCGCCATGGTCTAAAATCCCTTCCAGGGTAGACCTACAGAACCATTTTGTTCCGTTATAATGCAAATGACGGAGGCAGCGTCCATCATAATGTAAAGGAGACAGCGAAGTATAATTATGCTATCAGATTCTGTGCGTACGCTTTCTAAAGACTTTAGGAAGGAGCCCAGAGCTCGGAAGGAGTGTGTGTTTGGGGGCATGGGACGTGGAGCATGGGTGCTTAGCTACCCCGAGCTGAACGGAAGATGCTAAATACACTCAAGGCACATTTCAGGAACCTCTCAGTTTCACAACTTTTCTTCAGGTAAGATCTGTTTATTTTCACATTTGTTCAGGAAAAAAAACAAAAAAAACAAAAAAAACCCCAAAAACTTCGGTGCAAAGGTCCATTATGCCTGTGCAGGGTAGCTGGTGCTGTCCTCTATCCTACTAGAACATTCCATGTGAAAGTTCTTTGTCTGGTGTAGGCCACCTACTGTCTAACATCAAATGCAATGGGTTTCAGCTACCCTCTCCTCAGGGTGCTGGTGGTGGGGGCAGATCTATGGCTTACTGTGCTGGACGAGTGTGAAAGGCGTTCCGCTTGGGCCTTCGGCACGGTGTGCCCGGTGGGATGGTTACCAGTTACCTGCAGCTGAGGGGCAGGCAGGTCCCAAGCTGCAGTTCCCAGGACAGGATAGAGATGTAAGAGAGTGACTCAGCTCTTCCCGTCACTGGCCAGAGGAGCTGACACTCATGACCTAGAAGAGCTGATTTGGCTTAGGGTGTGTGGAAGAGTCAGTGTGCTGGTGGCTGATCCCAAGGCAGAAAGGACGGCGTAGAAGAATGCTGCGCATGGAAGCAGCCAAAGAGTGGAAGGGGGGGGTCAGGGAGATGAGACTCCCTCCGAGCTGACATCCTCGGTGGCCCACACCAACAGGGGTCCCCTGGAATAGCAAGCCAGCCAGAATGAGCCAGCAATCCAATCACATCCCATAGTTTCCACATCTGAGCCCATGAGGCTTTTGTGGGAGCACTTTGGGGCTAAACTACAACAGTAAATAGAAACCTTTCTCCCCTCCTTACTGTACCACTAGTAAAGGAAGCTTTTAAAGACTGTCAGCGCATCACCCCAGCCTGGCAGCACCGCAGCACCGGCAGCAGGGCTATCCTCGGGCACACAGACGAGGAAGGCCTCTCTGAGGGCTGAAGGCGCTGAGTCTCCATCGTGTGCAGTCATCCGCATCACTGTCAGACCTGGGAGGCTGCTTCTGCTGCCCTCTGTCATCTGCACAATTCGGGTTCTATTACACGAAGTGTTCCTTTTCTGGGGGCCGTCTCGGCTCCTGCAGTGTATGAAACTCACAAAGCTATCCACAATCATGGGTTCCAAATGCTAAGTAAAGGTGGCCTTTAATTCAACTCAACTCCCACTGTGTTCACGTTCGCTGTGAGCAGAGAAACAGAGCTGGCCTCACTCTCGGGATGCAGTGCAGCTACATGGGAGGTGTTGGGCTCCCCTGGCAGCTCCTTTCCCCAAGATCACAGCCTGTCCCCAAGATCATAGTCTCTCATCCCGTGAACCCTTTACAGTGGGATTGCTAAGAAGCACCAGAGGGTCTCAGACTCCACCTGGCTGCTGGTCCACTAATCGCAGGCATCCATTCTGGTTGCAGAGGCAGTGGCCGTCCTAGAAAGTTGCCCAGTATCTGTGGGATCAGCTTGACTTTTCTCCGCAGGGCTACGTTCTCTCCCACCCCACTCTGGCATGAACAGCACAGCCCCACGTTACATCCTGTGATGCCAGCGCCAGGTGGGCCCGTCCCGCTCACCACCCGAATGCCCAGCCTCTGCAGCCAGGTGTGTGCCGTCGAGTATGCACCTGCTGTCTGTCCCCAGCTCTAGGGAACAGATCTAATTCTAGAATTTCTGTCCTATCTCACGTCGGTTAATCACAGACATGTGGCAACTGTTAAGTATAACGCAGAAAGACAGAGTGCCAACGAGTGTGAAGCGGTGGGGCCCAGAGACGGACGGTGAGGACGGCCGAGCGAGTTCCAAACGGGAAGGCCATGGGAATGCTGCTCCCCCGACCTGTGTGTCCCGGTGGAGGGGTGCATCCGCCGTTCACATGGGCGCTGTCTGTCCTCATGCAGTAGTAAGGTAAGAGACAGGGAGGAAGAGCAGGAAAGCCTGAGCCACCCAGGCTGAGGGACCAGCGCAACGTGGCTGGTGAGCTGGGCGCTAAATTCCAAACAAATGACAGAAGTGATTTCACCTCTGCCTGTAGGAGTCTCAGTCATGGACCTTGAAACACAAGGTCAAAATAAACCTCGTCAGCCTTCCTCGAAGTCTTCTCGTTCATTTGCACCATCTAGCTGCCCAGATGAGAAATCCACTGAGGGCTCAGGGTCCAAGAGCTTAGCATGGAATGAAACATATTATTGCAAGGCAGGCGGCTGAAGAGCCCCGATCCGGGCTCTGAGGAAAAGACCCCAGCAGCTCACAGGTGATCCTGTTTATAACATCGCTGGGCTGTCAGTAGCACTGGCCTTGTGTGTGTGTGTCGGGTGCAGGGGGCGGACAGCCGTAGATGCTGCCGGGCACTTGGGGTACACCCCTCTGGAGTCACAGTGCGGTGGCTTCTGCAGGGAGGTGGAGTGACGTCACGCCCTGGCGGGGCTGCACTGCCGTCGGTAGCATGGGCACATGGTGGTAGTGTGGGCACGTGGTTGTAGCGTGGGCACGTGGTCATAGCGTGGACACGTGGTCGGGACATGCCAGTGCAATGTATCCTATTGAATCCTTTTTCCGCAGACCCCACATCCAACGGATCCAAAAGTGACTTACCCCCCAATCTTCGCATTTCTTATCATCAGCCTTCCTTTCCATCCAAGGTTTACTCAGTTCAGTCTTAAGCTCTTTCAGTGTCAACGCAGGTGCACCTTTGTGTCCTCGTCCCTCAGGCTGCTGCTGCCACCACAGTGCCGGGTTTGCAGCTCTAGTTTGCTTGGTAGCCTGTCTGCCTTTCTTGGATGGCAAGAGCTGGAGGGCAGTTCCTATATCTTATTTCTCCTTTGGTGTCCAGGAATTTTTTTAATCTCGGCATGCAGTGGGTATTTAATGAATGAGAATGAAGAAGGACCTGCAAGTGTTTCCTCGCAGGTTTGACCACTATCCTCTCATCACTGATATGTGTGAATAAACAGAGCATTCTTGGACTGACAAGTGCAAAACCAGGGATCCCAAGCACCTGACTTCTGCCCACGAAGTCAAATTGGGGATTTAGTTCTGTACAACAGGGTGAATACAACTTTTTTCCCCTTCCTTGGCTCTATGTCAGCCTGTCCTGTTTATGAAATAATTGAGCATTCGGTTTTATAACTCCTGAGTTCTTGTATATTCATTTTCTGGGGAAATTTGGAGAACATATTTGCAAATGGAAAAGAGTTTGCCTGTGTTCTTTTTCTCTCTCTCTTTGGAACATGAAGAAACTCACTGTTCTGACAAGCTCCGTCTATCTTGCTTCGCTGAGGCCTTGCCCAGTATTTATCTTCAGTAATTTCGCTGCAGTCATTTTTTTTTTTTTTTGCCCAAAAATACATTTCTTCACATTTAAGAGGCACAAATTATTGCTCCTGCTTTCAAAAGGGATGTGGTTTTTCCAGATGGAGAAAGACATTTCCAGCTGCCAAACTCCGTCAGATCCAGCCTTGCCTTCGTGAGGAATGCTTGCTTTTCTTAGGTAAAAGAAAAAAAGTAAAGTCCCCAAATTATTTAAGTATCTTTCAGGTGAACTTTGAAGCCAGTAAGGCAGTAATGTAAAAATCCAAAGAAGGGAATTTGGCCCGAGGGCTTGAATTTAGCTACCAACTGCCATGTGTGTGTTCCACCGCTCAGGTGAATCTGTTTTCTCCTGAGGACCATGGGAAGGTTGAGCGCTAGGTCTTTGGAGCATGCTCTATGGTTCTCTTCTGTGGATGCCTAATTTCGCACGTATGCACACCTTCTCAGAGGGACGCAGACTATGCTGTACCACAAGGGGCACTGACAATGAGAATGCATTGTTAGGCAGTTTTTGGCTCTCTACTGATGCCATGAAGAATTACAAATGGTTAATACTAGGGCAGGAAACAAAACCCCTGGATGTGGGGAAGACCTCCCCCTCTTCTCTCTTGGAACTAACTGATTACTCCGGAAAGATGCTGGATTGCGTACATCTAGTAGCTGTTGTCTGTGGGGCCTGTACTGCCTGCTATACAAATTCCACATTTCTAGATAGGCAATGACAGGGAGGTCTATGAAAGTTTCCCTAGACTTACAGGACTTGAGGATGAAGCACCCGCAGGTGATGCAGCAGCCAGGGCGGAGGGGAGCAGGTGCTCTTACCTCCCTTGTGCTCCCAGTTTCCATGGTGATGTAAAGGAGGATGGGTTGATTTTGGCCAATGTTTTAGTCCAAGTCAGCTGGCTCCAAGGCAAAGGCGAGGCACAGGGGCCTGGGGCAGGGCAGCTGCTTGAGGCATTGTGGAGAGGAAGCAGAGAGGAAGAGAGGTGCTGATGAGGGAGCTCGCATTCTCTTCGAAGTCACATCCCAGTGACCTGCCTTGTGCTGCCAGACCCAACCTCCTAAAAGCTGGTAGGTGAGCCCTATTGCTCCCATTGGTCCAGTCACCTTACAGATGCCCTGTCTATGAGTGTGCAGGACTGTTGTTGGACATTCTTGATCTAAACCACAAGACCTGCCAAATCAGCAGTCACAATGAGGCCCAACCGAGGCTCACAGTGCACAAGGCCGGCTAGTGCCAGACTATGGGCTTTGGTGCTAGGTGGGCACATGAACCTCCACTCTGTCTGCCACTGGCCTCAGCTACCATAGCAATTCTCTTTGGCAGAAGATTCCGATGGACTCCTTGTTCTCCACAGTTCCTCAGTGAAGACATGCTGCAACCGTGGTGGTGGAAAATGGCCCCTGCAGATAGAACAGATTTTTAAAATACTCTGGGTGGGCACTCAAGGATTTTTTAAACTATCCCAGGCAAGATATCTCAGCACAGAAGAATGAATCTCCTACCCTTGGGATGGAGGGGTGGCATTTTATTTCTACAAGGATGGACACAGATGTCACATTGCTTTGAGTCTCTACTGGCTAGTCCAGACATTTCAGTTACATCTTGTGGTTTCTCCCACAAACAACACTTACTCAGTGAGCACAAACTCGGAATTAGGGGTGGCATCAGCCACTGGGTGTTTGTCTTAACTCACTCTCAAGGCGAGCTCTGTGCTGAGTGGATGATGCTGAAAGCAGCCAAAGGGCCTGTGAGAACACTCGCACTTCTTCCCTTGGAGGTTTTGATTTTATTCTTTCATTGCTGAGTAGACGGCTGCTAACCTTTAACCTCTGTTGTCCTTTTCATCCTTCCTTCCCACACTCCAATCTTTCTCCTCTTTAAAATCTTATTATTACAACTTTAAGAACAATGGTCATGGGCCAGCGAGATGGCTCAGTGGTTTAAAGCGCCTGCGGAGGAAACTTAAGGCAAGCGCTGTGACTGTTCCTCGATCCCTGGCACCACATGCTGCGCACCCCCACCCCAGGGCGGGCTGAGACGGCCTTAACACAAACAAATAAATGAGGTTTAAGAGAAAAAAAACAAACAGAACAAAACACAATGGTCACAAGGAAAGAAAGGCGAAGGTGACTAATGAATTTCTGCATCGGACCTGGGGAATTTTCTTGGCATGAAGTTTCCCTGCAAAACATACCTGGAGCCGGGTGTGGTGGTGCACGCCTGTAATCCCAGCACTCAGAAGGCTGAGACAGGAGGATCGGTGCGAGTTCGAGACTAGCCTGAGCTACAAAAGTGAGCTCAAAAGAAAAACCATACCACGAACCCTTGGACTGTGAGCAGACAAAACTGGAAGGCCAACTGAATCCCTTACCGGGATAGTTCAACATTGAGGAAGAGGGGGCGGGATAAGTGTTAAAGAATTGTTAACCCACTGTAGAGGTGCACGGACACACACAGTGGGAGCCAGGTGAGTGCGTGTGCGCCCGAGGTGGCCAGCCTACGGCAGCATGCTTTGGCAGGCCCTTCGTATTGTTAAAATCTCAAAAAGATTCACTGAGAAAGCCCGGCCCCGAAACATCTGAGTCTACAGATTGAAAACTGATGACCCTGACGGGATAGAGCCCAGCCTGTGTGCCTAGACAGCGGCCTAACCTCGGCAGAACGTTCTGGTTCTAATAGCTAAAGTTAACATGAATTTTTAAAAGTGTAATCCCGGGTATTAGGCTGCTGGGTGATTTTCGTTCTGCTCCCTGAACAACTGCGTTTCCTCCCTTTGGCGGAGGCAGAGAGGCCCCGGGATCCTGAGCCGGGAGCATTCCTCCACGCGGCCTGGAGGCTCGCATTTTATACTGCCAAATTCAGTTTTGATGAAGTTGACAGAAGCACTCCCCATTACGGCATGACGGATACGTCATACCCGGCCTCTAAGCCCTCCCAGAAGCTTTGCAGGCTCCTCATTTTACCAAGGAGGGCTTGGTATTGAGCAAGGCTCAGGAGCCGGTTCGGGGTTACATAGAAAGGGAAATACACGAGTAAAAGCGCAGGCCTGCTTGGTCCAAAACCTTTACCCACTGCCCCATGCAACCTTCACAAAATCAGAGAAGCTTGAGAAACACCCTTAGTGTCCTGCCTCAGTAAGCACCCCATCCTCCGAGGATGGAGGGAACAGCGCCCGAGAGGAGAACAGCCCGGGGTCAGTACTGTACTCCCTCGTGTCCCAGGCAAAGCAGTGTGAAATTAACCAACACCACCTGCCGCATACAGCACCCTCGGGGCTGAAGGGAAGGGGTGGAGAACCTTCGGCATGGGTGGCGAACCTGAGGCCCATGGTGCACACCGCGGAGCCCTCTGGTCCGCACGGAAGCCAAGTGGATGAGCTGCTTTTTCTAAAGTCTCGATACTGGAGTTTCCTTGCACTTCGGGCCCTTGAAGTCTGTAAGGTTCACCGTCGCTGGCCTAGGGCTTGCTCCTTCAGGTGCAGTGTCCCCTGCAGCTCTAGCTGTCACAGCCACATGCAACACAGCCTGTTTCCTTTTCACCTTCCCTTGAGAGCCAGGCACAGGCACCTTCTCCCAGAACAACACAGAAGGACCTGGGATGCCCTAGGAGGGCGAGAAGCTCAGTGGCCCTGTGCCGGACGGCCGTGTGCAGGGATCAGCTGCGTGCCGGGGGACGAAGCAGCCCTTCGAGCCAAGACAGGTGGGGCTAAGGAAGCAGCCCCTTTGGAGTGAGGCAGAGATGGCCTTCACTGGGCCGGCGGGAAGGGCCAGGGGCTGGCGGCCTGCAGGCCACAGCGTGCATAGCAGGCACCTCGCTGAGGAGTCCAAAGGGTAGCAAGGGAGCCTGATGCGAACTTCCACGTCCAGCGCCCGGCCCGCAGCCTCTCTGCCCCACACCCTGCTCCTCCCCACGACCTGAGCTCCTGGGTCTCATCCTCTTCCTGAGATGTCCTTGCCCCCCGCCCTTCTCCTCTCAGATCCTGTTCCCAACCTCTCTCCACATCCCCAGGAGGGCCTTAGGGACAAGTTTCTTCAAGGGTCACCATGGTCGGTGGTCCTTAGGGGTCGTAGTCGCTCTGTGGGTATTTACTGTTTACCTAGGCGTACATAAATAAATCACATATTTCTCTATTTTTATTTCTCCGTTCCTCAGTGAGTACCCGTCCTTGATCATATCTAGTATTCTTAATGCCAGAATTGCTCCTCAACCCTCGTCTTTTCTCTTCATCACACATGTGAGTAAAACTTTTTAATATGTGGCACTATCCTCGGATATTACATCTCCAGAACCCTTTTCAGCATACTTGTAGCGGGCAATGGAGCCAGGGCCTCAGGCACGCGGGCAGCTGCCCCTCGGTCGGCTCGGCTCCAGCCCTCGTATTGCATTTCAAACAGCTGCTTTTATATTTTTTAATAAACACAAATTAATGGATGATTTTCAAAGAAGTTGTTACCAAAATTGAGTCAGAGATTGTTGAAAACCTCAACCGCAGAAGAAGTTGACAGCGGTGAATTACATAAGCTCATATCATTCAACAACTTAATGTGCCTAAACTCTCAAGGAAGGAATTATTTTGTTGCTGTCTAAGCCAGGGCATAAAGGAAAAAATCTTCTCTCGAGCACATTTAGGCATCAAAGCTTCATGGAGGTCATGCATATCTACCACACATCCCACACAGAGGTCTGCCCACGCACCCCACGTTGCACAAGTGCGTATAGACACACCACACGTAAATATCACACACTACTTGCACACACACCCACGTACCACACTCTACACAATTACAGACATGTCTCTTATATATATACCACCCATGTACCTCCCCATACGCCTACACACACAGTATCCACACTACAGCACACACATGCACACACTACTGCACAAACACAAACATACCCATGCACACAGAGACACCTCCTAGCACACTCATTTTTAAATATAATGCAAAAGTGCTAATCAAAATGTTAGTAATTAGAATCCAATAGCCTATGAAAAAATACACTATGACAAGGTGAAACTCATTTCAGGGTGATTCAATTTTTTATTTTAAAGAAGACAAAAAAAACGATACAGAATTTTAAAACAAGATGCTGGGAAGTCAACAATGTCCATTACATTGTATATTGCTACCTTCAAAGTAGCTGCTCAGGTTACCAGATATAGGTGTGCAGAATTGATCGAGCAATATAAGCATTCACTGCTCCTTTCAATGAACTGATAGAAGTTAGTATACAATTATCTTAGCTTGTTTTCTCCTTTCCCTCATTCCAGTTGTTCTTTCCTTTGGAGCAGTTTTTTTTTTTCCTTTTCACAATATCTATTGTATCTTTTTGATCTCATTTACTCTTTCAGTGTGCGTGCGTGCGTGTGTGTGTGTGTGTGTGTGTGTGTCTTTTTGTGACAGAGTCTGACTATGTAGTTCAGGCTGGCCTTGAGCTCGTTTTTGTAGCTCAGGCTGGTCTTGAACTCACAATGATCTCCTGCCTCAGCCCCTCGGGTGCTGGGATTACAGGCATGTGGCACAACACCCAGCCTTCTTTCAGCTTCTTATAGTAGGGAGACAATATGATGTTTTTATGTGTGAGTCTGATTTATTTCACTTACGAGTATGGTCTCTAGTTGTACCCATTTACCTATAAAAGTCTCAGGCTTATCTTTCTTTATAGCTGAGTATTAATCCATTGTATAAAAATACCACATCTTTTTTATCCTTTCCTTAGTTGATGGGCATTTGGGTTGTTTCCAAGATTTAGCTATTACAAATTGTGCTGCTATAAACATGGTGCACATATATCACCGTGGTGTGTTTTTAATTATTTTGGGAAAATATCCAGAAGGGGAATAGCTGGGTTGTGTGGGACCTCTAATTCTCGTTTTTTCGAGGAATCTCCACGCTGATCTCCACAGTGGTTGCGCCAGTCTGCACTCCTACCAACAGCGGGGAAGGGCTCCTTCTCTCCACAGCCCCTTCAGCGTGTTACTGGTTGGCTTCTTGATGTTGGCCATTCTTTCTGGGTTGAGATGGAATCTCAGTGTTACTTTAATCTACATTTCTCAAATGACTAATGATATTAAACACTTTTTCATGTATTTATTTGCCATTTACTTTCTCTATCTGAGAAGTGTATATTCATTTCAGATGCCCATTTATGGATTGGATCTTTTGAATTTTGGGGGTCTGATTTTTAAAATATTCTTTATGTATTCCAGGCAGAAGTTCTTTGTCTCAGGGACTATTGGCTAAAATATTTTCCCAATTTGTAGGTTTTCTTCTCACTCTGTGATTTCTTATGATGTGCAAAAACTTTTTAACAAGATGAGATCCCACTTGTTAATTCTTGGAAGTATTTCCTGTGCAACATTAATTTTGTTCATGAACTCTCTCTACCTATGTCTTCAAGATTTTTACCTATTTTTTTCTTCCAGAAGATTTAGTGTTTCTGTTTTAATACTTAGATCTTTGATCCATTTAGACTTCAGTTTAGTGTATGGTGATTGACAGGTCTCATTTTAGTCTTTGGCATGTGGAAAGACAGTTTTCTAGCACCATTTACTAAAGAGGCTATCTTTCCCCCAGTGAACATACTTGGCCCCTTTGTCAAGGATAAGGCAGCTGAGTGTGTTTGTAGTTGTGGCTTCATCTTCTGTTCTGTTTCACTGATCCTCAGGTCTGCCACTGCCATGCTAATTTTATAAGGTGACTCAATTTTAGCAAAAGCTACTGGTGTAATTCACCATATGAATAGTCAAAATAAAACAAAGCCTTACTATCTTCAAAACGTAGCCCAAAGAATGTAATTTGAACATTCACTCATAATGAAATGAGAGCTAAAGCAAATGTTTCTTTTGTCCTCTTTATGCACTGAGCACTGTCTACCAGGCTGCCGGTGTGTTTCCTTATTGCCCTCATCATCACCCAGGAGGAAGGCAGCGCTGCCCTTGTCCAGTGGATGGAGCTGCCAAGACCCACAAGGGTAGGTCCTGCCGCAAGTCATAAGCTGGGCAGCGGGTCCTGAATTGAGAAAATGGGTCACATGTAGGTATCAGGTGATACATTCCTTATGACCGTGACAAAATAGATATACAAATGCTCCCATAATAGAAATATGTATTGCAAGTCATATCTCAACATTATGACTAATAGGAGGACAATGAAAATGTTTCTACCACAATCAAGACTAAAATAAGAATGTCCACTATTGCTGTTTAGCTAACACTTTTAAACAGTTAGCTAAGAAAAGCAATAAAAGGTATAGTTAAAGAGAGGGAGAAAAGTCATACTACTGTATGTTACATGGCAATACAACACTTGAAACTCAAACTACTGCCAAGCTGTTAGAAACAATACGAGAATCCAGAGAGGTATCTAGTCACATATTTAATTTTATAAAAAAAATTCCTGCATACCAATAGCAATTACTGGAAGAAAATATCTTATTCACAGCTGTAATTAATAATGAAATAATAAGTTAATAAGACTATATGTAACGTTTTATATGGAGGAAAAGGCATGTTATTGAGAAACATAAAACATTCAGATTCATGGAAAGTAAAGTGACAATATTGTCTTCATTATAGATTTAATTTCATTCCTTCAAAATTTGGCCACAACGTTTGGAAGAATTTGGCAAAATTTAGACTTAACCTAGAGAAAGAAACTTGTGAAAATAGGAAATCAATGAAAAAAGTACAGAAGGAGTACAAGCCCCAGTAGATACTAGGACAGATTATAGCACTGTCATCAGTGTGACACTCTGATAGGCTTGGCCAGACTCTGCCAGGCCAGCGGAACGGAAGAGGTGGCCCAGAAGTGGGCGTCCCCAAGGGTAGCAAGTTACACACTATGCAGTGTGCAGTGTAGGTATCATTTGCAGTGTGTGGAAAAATAACTCAAAAGACAGTTCTGGGAAAACGAACAGCCACTAGGAAGAATCAGGAGACTGAGGCATCACCTTATTTGTTACAATAAATTGACGTCGAAAGAGCTGGTCTGATAGCTCCCGCTTAGGCAGAGTGCAGCAGCCGGGGGGAGCAAAGACAGCGACTGAGACTGGCGCATGCCTGTAGTCCCAGCTCTCAGGAGGCTGTAAACAGGTGGATCACTGCGAGTCCGATCTAGTAGGGAGACCCTGGGCACCCTGGAGATGCTTCCCTAAAATAAAAGGAAACCAGGCTCTTGCATCTAGTCAAGATGAGGTCACACTGGAATGGGGTAGGCCTCTGAGCTAGTGTCACTGCTGTCCTTATCAGATGGTAGGGATGGAGACACCCAGGGAGCACATCGCTGTGCAGTGCTGAAAGAGACTCACGTTACAGAGATTGGATTTCAGTTTTGAGGCTGGGAATGTCAAAAATTGCCACCAAACTATCCCAAGCTGGGAAAGGGTAGGAAAGGGTCTCCCTGAAGTTTCCAGAGGTATCCTGGTCCTGTGGATGCCTTGGTTTTGGGCTTCTAGGCTCCAGAAGTATGAGAAGACTCTCATTAAGCCATCCAGCTTGTAAAACTAGGAAACTGATGCAGTACAAAGGCCAAATTCAGCATCTGAGGATTTGTTTTATTCAACTAATTCAATTATGCATATTCAAAGATGTTCATTTTAGTATTATTTTAATGTTGAAAAACTGTATATTATCTGAACATCCAGGGAATTGTTTAAGTGAATCATGATACTTTTTAACGGATATACTAAGGTGTAGTTAAAGGCAATGAAGTCACTGAAAATGAACTAATTTATGAGAAAATTTAAAAAAACTAGTAAGCTGGAATTTTACATTGTAAGACACTGGTAGATCCCAAATGCATGTTTTCAAAAGCCATAATAACATGCCAGTATGTAGGTAGAAGAAACACTGAGGTACTTTTCACAAGTAGTGATTTTTTGCATAAGGGAGAGAAGGTGCCTTTTCCACATATTTATCTATAAGATTTGACAGTTTTAAAAAAGTGGCATGTATCAGTGGACTAAGCACCTGCTTTGAAAAAAAAATTAAATTAAAAAAAAAGTAATGTTGATTTTTTTTTTAAAAAAAGCACCTGCTTTGGCAAGCGCAGGGAGCAGGACTCAATCTTGGGTCAGGCCTGCTGCACTGGCTGCACCCCCAGGGCACACTGAGCCAGAGACTGAGTCCACACGTGGTGGTGCATGCCTGTAATCCCAGCACTGGGGAGGCTGCAAAGAGGAGGATCACTATGAGTGTGAGCTGCGTAGTGAGACCCTACACCAAATACATAAACAGAAAGGCAAAAAACACCTGGCATGTATACTTTGGCCAGTAGAAAAATTACACTGTTTTATTATAAATTATAAATTGAATGGCTTCTTGAGGCTTTGTTTTTGTGGTGCTGACGACTGTACCCAGGGCCTTGTGCGGGTGGTCCGGCGTTCCAGCCCTGAGCTCCACCCCTACCCTGCCCAAGTTCTTCAGTTAACCTCACTACGACAGCAGTGATTATCTCGGACCTGTCCAGAATGCAGCTTTCTAACAGCCTCTCCATACAGGAAGTGGGCAAAGAATAAGAAAATTGGGGAGGACTTGTAGTAGCCCGATTTCTTGATGCTCTGTCCCCCCTCACGTCTGTCTACCTTCATGCTCCACCCCGACAGCCTTGTCACTCCAATGTACACAAATGTAGCAGGTTAGAAGAGGGAAATAGGACAGCTGATGGCAGCACCTGGACACAGAGGGCAACTTCCTCCAGAAAAAAAATATTTTAAAGTCACTGCAACTATTACCTACATAAAGAGCTGGGCTATTATATGTAAAGCTAAATTATCTTACTTGTCTTGGCAACCTCTGAGGAAATTTTTCCTTTACACGTCAATATCATAAACTACCATTTTTATGACTCAGGGTAGAAATTTTTAAGTTACGTCCATTGTTTAAAAACCAAAGGAAGATAGGGCCGGCGGTATAGCTCAGCAGATGAAGCCCTTGCTTAGGGAAGCACAGGGGCCAGAGTTCGCTCCTGCCGCGTGGGCCCGCTGTCAAGTGCGCTTGAGCAGGCGATGGAGTTTGGGCGTGGTGGCGCGCGCCTGTAATCGCAGCACTTGGGAGGTGCCAGCAGGAGGATCACTATGAAGTCAGTAGTGAGACCCAGTACAAAAAGAAAGAAAGAAAGAAAGAAGGAAGGAAGGAAGGAAGGAAGGAAGGAAAGAAAGAAAGAAAGAAAGAAAGAAAGAAAGAAAGAAAGAAAGAAAGAAAGAAAGAAAGAAAGAAAAGAACTAAAGGAAGGATATGATACACTTGATTTAGATTTCCATTTGAAACAGTTACAAGTAAATGTTTAAGGCTTAAAGAAAAACATGTTTAGTTATCTGAAAAATTCCACCGGGCAGAAGGACAAATCATCGGGTTTCTGGATAATCAAGATTTTTCTCTTCTTTCCTTGCCGGAGAATCTAACCCAGGCCACCCACAGCTTAGTGTTTTAGAGATCCCCAGTTGAGCAGTTTACTCACTAGCAAAGTAAACAGAGAGGAGACCAACCCAGGAGTGTGGGGTGCTGGGCGGGGCTTCCCCTGGAGCCCCTCCCTTGAGCTCCATGGGGCTGTGCGCGGCACGTCTCCCTCAGACAGCCCTTCCCTAGCTAAGCCCAGAAATGGCTGGTGAGCCTGTTAAGCAAATAATGCTTATTAAGCCTAATTATCATGTAGCACAAAATGATTAAACAAATCGAGAAGAGTCAGATCAGCTTTGCCATAAGTGCTTTTGAACTTTAGGAACGGCTTGGCAGTCCAAGCGTCTTCAGCTTTCAGCATTCCTGGTTCGTGTAACCAGCTCGCTGCTCTAATCGGGACCCCTGAGGGAGAAGAAAGGGGGGGAGGAGGAAGTGAGCGAAGGCTCCCACGGAGGGAGACGGGGAGACGGAGAGACAGGCGGGGGGAGGGAGAAGAAGAAGCCCCCAGAGAGTGCTTTATCAGAATAGTTTTATAAAGTATGGCGTTGGCGGTTTGACTGAAGTTACTGTAATCAGGCCAAATGCCTGAGCTACACTCCTCCTTGTTCTAGAATTGAAGCTAAGATTTAAACCAGGCTAAAAGTTACTGGGCAATTCACTTTTTCTTGCTCTTTCTCTCCTCTTTTTAAAAAGCTGGTAACTAGCATTAAAGACATTGTGGTTGGTATCCTTATAACTAAAATATAGCTTCATTTCTACTCGTGGAAATATGTAGTCAATTAGCCATAATGTGGTCCAGACTCCCTTTGATATTCTAAAATAAAAACATTCCAAGTTATTTACTTGAGAAGAGTCATTTCTAAGCACGCCCAGTAGCTGCTGTTTTTAATAATGCTGCTTTTAATGGGTGTGGGGCATTCTGGGTGGGTGAGGGCTTGAAGTTTTGAATCATTATCACTGGATTTTTGGAGCAATAACCACAAGAGCTCACATTTAGGTATGGTCGCTGAGGTTCATTCATGTATACTTAACAATCCTTGTACTCCTTTCTTGTTTCAGACAAGGCAAAAGGGGAGCAAGGAGTAGCCAAGAAAAGGAGCAGATGGGGAAGCCCCGCAGGAGAATCCTGGCCTTACAGAACCCCGATCACGGGACCGGGGCCGCAAGGGAAGCTGCCCTGTGTGCAACCTTACCTGAATAGTTCCGAGACCCTTGTACTGAACAGGGGAGGGCTGGATATCCAAGAATCTCATGAGTGACGTTAACAACAAAACCCAAGAAACACAGAATCCTGGCTTCCTTCTCATTTGGAGGGGTAAAGTGGGGTGTAGCAGGGTGAGCAGGTCTTGGTCTAGTGGACGGGTGTCTTTGTCTGGTTTGGGCTGCTACCATGGGATACTTGATTCTGGCTCATGTTTACAGAACAGAGACTCATTTCCTGTAGCTCTGCAGGCTGGGAAGCTCAAGCTCGAGGAGGCTGCATCTTCCAACAGACCTCTTACAACATCTTTGCACAGCAGAACGCAGAGAGCAAGAGAGCACGTGCAGGTATGTGCGCAGACAGAGATGCGGTGCGCAGAGAACGATGCAGCCACGTGAGCCCTTCTATCAGAAAGTATTCCAGAGATGACCGACCCAGGCTCACGATAGCACCATGAAGGCAGGCAGAGTCCTTGTAAGCTAATTATGTCTTCAAGCACTGCCTCTTATTACATGAACACAAGCTATAAATGAAATGGCATAGAAGTTACCTGCAACATCATAATAAAGCCACTAAAAGGAAATTGTAGTATGTACCAAAAGTTTCGTGTTAAAATAAAACATGTGGATTTCTGAGAAGTATGGTATGAAACATGAATATTATTCTGAAAGGGACCGCAGTTTTGGTGAAGAGGAGAGATTGCTATAAGATAGCAAAAAATAAAAAGTTGGGCCCGGCGGGATGGCTCAGTGGTCTAAAGCGCCTGCTTGGGAAAGCTTGGGCGGCTTCAGGGACCATGGTTCAATCCCCGGCACCACATGCTGTGCCAGCCCTGCCCTCAGGGCGGGCTGAGCCAGCCATAAAAATGAGTGAATAAACAAACAAAGGTTCTGAAACAAGAACAAAACAAATAAATAAAAATTAAAAAAAAATAAAAAGTATAAGCTAAATTTTATGGTACAGTGTCAGTTTACTGAAAGGAACCCCGAAGAGCATTAAGGATGGGTATAGTTGAAGAAAATCGGGAACTTGAGCTGGGCCTGGGAGTAAGAAGAGCAGAGGGAAGAGAAGCTCATAGGCCAGGGAACCCGCAGAGGTCAGCCGAAGATGCAGGAATGGGCCTGAGGCACGGAGAGGCAGTGAGCAGAGCTGCCTGGCTACAGCGATGGGCAGGCTGCAGAGGGCCTTGAAAGCTCGGCTGGGAAGTTCGTACTTGGCACCCATATATTCTGTATATGCAGCGAGAGTTCCGGAGAGGGAGCTGCTTATTCGTCTACCCTTGTCACCTTCGGGTTGTGCTGCCAAGAGCGGCAGCACAGACTGCAGAGCAGTCTACATGAGCATATCTTAAAATGAATTGAGATGTCCTGCCCATAGCAGCTTCATATCACGCATCAAAGGTTTAGGACAACTCAAAGCAAAAACTAAGACAACTCCTTAAGATTTTTTACACTGATCATGTATGGAAATGATAGTATCTTTAATATATAGCATCACATCTTAAAGTATTCCTAAAATTATCACCATTGATCTCGCTGCCCTTTTAAAATATGGCTGCTAAAATTTTTTTAAAGTGAAATTGGAGGCTGCATTACAATTCTTTGGACAGCATTTCCCCAGAATGTCAGGATGGTTTTAAAGAGTTTTATTTATGCAAGGAGAAAGTACAGGCACCTTGGGAGAAACACGGAAGTGTTGAGGTACCTGAGGTGGAAGATACCAGGAGGCCAGAATGAACTGGACGGGATTCTCCTCATGGCATAGCTCCCTCCCTCTCTCCCTCCCTCCCTCCTCCCTCTCTCCCTCCTCCCTCCCTCCCCACCCAAGGTGCACTTGCGTGCACATGCACATGCTCACACACACAGACACACACACACACACACACACACACACACACAGACACACACACACACATGTACATGGAGAAAAGCCTGGGATATACACTGAAGTCAAGGCAATGGAATTTGACCTTAGAACAATAAATAAAATTAACATTAAGGAATATTTTTGTATGCAGTACTGAACATGATCCTTCAAAGAAAAGAGCCATTAAGAAATTGAGAGAACAGAGCACATCCAAGAATTTTAGCACAAGTCAAGTTTAAAGAACAGAGTCCTGAATGTCACGAAGTAGAAAAATATCTCTGGTGGCTTCGTGGATCACATGATCCACAAGGAAGAAGGGATCAGAACCTGCTATTCATGAGAAGGGGTGGTGAGCCCAGGGACTCCAGCTACCTGGCAACAGAGCAGAGACCTGCAGCTCTGGCAAGAGACTGGCGCTCTTCTCCAGGGAGACCAACGATTCCACAGGAGACCCAGCATGCAGGCTTGCTAGAGATCCTTTGTTTAGACCAAGGATAAAAAACAATTTCCATGATGACATACACAATTGGATGCATCTGTGTTCCCCAAAAGCCTTATGCGGCCACAGTTCAGGCTCTTTCAGAGGTGGCTGAGTCTAGAGTGATGACTGATTCAGGGTGCAATGCTACAATGAAGGGCGCTAGGATTAAGGGGGGGGGGCAATTACTAAATCATCACCCTGATTTGTTTGGAACCACCCTAACCTTGGTAGCTGTCATGGTTTGTGTCTAGTTGTCCCCCCAAAGCCTCATGAGTCAGGGGGCAGGCACTTCTAGAGTTTGAAACTTAATCCATGATCCCTGGGATTATGGGTCTCAGTACTTCTGGGATTATGAGTGTAGCCTAAGGTGGAGGCTAAGGCAGAGAGCCTGAATGTAATATAAACAGAGTCAGAGAGACAGACTAGAGCTGTTGCTCTCTGCTGTCCTGTTTGGTTGGCTACCTCTGCCACCATTTTGTTGCTGTTCTGCCACCATGAACTGGATGCTCTCTGCTCTGTTCCACTCAGCCTTGGGCCAGCCAAATATGGACAAACTTCCACAAACTGTGAGCTAAATAAACCTTTCCTTCCTTCATTTTGAGTGTTGGGTATTTGTCCCAGCAACGAGTAAAAAGTAACTAAGACAGTGGCCTGGATACAATAGAAAGGGCAGAGAGAGGCTGGTCTTCTGCCTGCCATGAATGCTTCTCCTTCGCAAAGCCTGTCTGGCATGACATCCTGCCCTGGAGTCAGCCAATTATGACCTGAAAGCTTTACATTTTTTTTTTTTTCTTGCAGGACTGAGGTTCAAACTCATGACCTTGCACTTGTGCCACAGAGCTATCTCCCCAGCCCCTCCTGAAAGCTTTACAAACTGTGTGCTCAATCAATTTTTCTCCGTTAAGCTGTGGGTGTTGGGTATTTTGTCTCAGCAATGAGAGAAAAGTAATGAAGACCGAGCTTGGTGCCAGAGAAGTAGGATCCTTATTGTGACTAAACCTGACCACATGGTTCAGGAGCCTTTGTGGAGTGTTTGAAGAGGTTTGGAGATACCAGATGAGAAAAGCAGACCTGAGGATTTGATGGGAGATCCTGGTCAGGGCTCAGAAGACCAGAAGGCTGACAGAAGTGCTGCTGTAAAGACCAGGATCTGGGGGTTTCTGCTGGGAAGGACTGTATTGATTGTTGGACCCCAGACAATGTGTGTTGTACATTGGCCAGAAGTTTATCTGCTTTTACTTGTGTCTAGAGACCACCTGAGACTAGGTTAAGTGTACAGACTAATTCATCTTGAAGAAGAAATTTCAACTTAGTCTAACGTTGAGGTGGTGGCCTGGCTGCTTGGGGATTTTTAGCCAGGTTTAGGTTGAGAATAAAGAGCACCAGCCCAGCAGGATGATTCAAAATATTATGACTCTCATCAGAAAGGAAATTTCAGTACAATTGCAGTCCTGCAAAGATGGAACAGTGAGGAAACTAGTCACTGAACAGACTGGCAAGAAAAGAACAAGTATTTCAAAGGACAACAGAGAAGATGGCCTGAGGGTATCACAAGATCCAACAGGGCTCTGGCCTTTGCAGCCTCAGAGTTGCAAAAGTGGAAGATTGCTTTGAGAAGAAAGGCCCAGAGCACTATGTTCCAGAATGGTGCTGGCCTAGGGAAGTTGTTCCTCAGGATTTGTTGCATAAGTACTCAACCCTTACAGCCAAGAGAGTAGGAGGCCTGCCTACTGCTCCAGCCGGCAGCTGACCTTGGTGTCATCTACACAGTGCTGATTTTAGGTGCATGCAGAATGCAAGAGTTATGGGGTCAGACAGTCTTCCACTCAGATTTTCAAAGAAGGCCTGGGAGGTCCAGCTGTGTGTCCCTGCGAGGGCAGTGTGTGAAGCTGTGAATGTGAAGCTGAAGGTGTGTTGGCGACCCCAGAAATTTGGTGAAGCCAGGAACATAGATTGTCCGAGGAGAACTGCAGGGAGGGAGCAGAGCCAGATGAGAGAGAAGCTGTAGGAGCCACAGCCACCAGCAGTGCCGCAGGGGTGGAGCCAGCCAAGCCCTTCGGAGTTCACATCTTGCCACAGATAGCCTCCACACAGGACATGGACTGCAGACGATGTTGGCCCTGCTGGATTTTGGACTTGCATTGGTCTCATTCCTTTGTGTCTACCCGTTTGTTACTTTTGGAATGGAAATGTCTAGCTGTGACATTGTGTGTTGGAAATGTTTAACTTTCTTTTCCTTCATACGGGGACTCATATTTAAGGGTTTACCTTAAATCCCAGGGGAGACTTGGGATTTGCACTTTTCAGCAATGCTGAAACTTTTAGGACTTTGGCAACTCTGAGAGACAGGCTACAGCCTTTTGCATAAGGAGTGTGGATGAGTCTTTGGAGGGCCAATGGTACAGTGTTATGGCTTGTGTCTGTTGTCCCCGCAAGGCCTCGTGCAGTTGCAGGCAGGGCTTTGTCAGAAGTGGTTTATCTAGAGTGCATGACTGATTCATGGTGTGGCGCTGGGACGAAGGGCGAGCGACCGCTGAGTTATCACACCGATTGCTTTGGCACCATCCTGATCCCGGCAGCCTGGATACAAGGCAAAGGACAGCAAGAGGCTCGCCTTCTCCCTGCCTCGCCCGGCTGCTTTCACTACCTTCTGCCTGCCATGCAGTGTGTCCTCTCCAAAGCCACCCTGCCTTGAAGCCCGCTGCTTGTGCACTGAAACCTCTGTAAACTGTGAGCTAAATAAACCGTTCCTCCCTTACAGGTAGGTGCTGGGTATTTTGTTTCAGCAATAAGAGAAAAATAACTAAGACTATCTCTCTCCGCACAATCTCCTGATGTGGGGGTGGGAAGTTTTGTTACTTAGGACGTGACTGTGTTCTTCAGAGAATGAGCTGCGCTGATGAAGAGGCTTTCGCTTTTCTGAGCATGTTTGTGGCTCCGGTTGTGCAGATTTGGAGGCAGAATGCCTGTCCTCCCCGCTCCTCACATTTCCTTCAGTTGCTTCACCCTCAGCTGCAATCAGCCTCTGTATTTGAATTAGCACTATAGCCTTAGAGAGAATGGGAAACTGTTGTTTGAGAAAGATTTGGAGGAAGGGTAGACAGAGAATAGGAGGGCTGAGGGGAGGAAAGCTGGGGGCAGAGGAGAAGGAAGGCCCCTTGTTTTGTGCTATCCTCTTGTAATCTCACCAAAGTCAGGTCTGCTAAACTCACCAGCATTTACTACCAGGCATGACGGTGCCCACCTGTAATCCCAGAACTTGGGAGACCGAGGCAGGAGGATCCCCACAAATTTGAGGCCAACTGGGCTATGCAGAAAGCTCAAGGGCAGCCAGAAATGTGTAGCAGACCTTGTCTTAAAAAAAAAAAAAAAAAAAAAAAAAAAAAAAAAAAAAAAAAAAAAAAAAAAAAAAAAAAAAAAAAAAAAAAAAAAAAAAAAAAAAAACTAAATAAACTCTTGTGCATTTGAGAGGAGGAAACTTCTTGAAAAAGCCAGCAAAGTGGCTGTGTGCTGACTCCGGGGGACATGGGCAAAGAGGTGCTGCAGATTGCCTGGCCCGTGTAGACTTGGAACTCCAAGTCACTCCATTCCGTCCAATAGTAGGGAATATGATAAAGGAAAAAGGAGAACAAATAAAGCATACTGTTAGAGTTTAGAAACACAAAAACTATCCCCAGGGATGGCACAGAAGTGTCCTGCAGGGACCTGCCCTGCCTTGCTTAGCTGGGGTGGCAGCAGGCCCGGCTCTGTGGGCTGTGCCTGTCTCCTTGGAAATAGGGTAGAAGTTCCCAAAGCTCTTCCCAGCACCCTTCACAAGAGGTTCTTTGGCTTGGGTAGAGCCTCCATTGGTTCCAAGACCAAGACACTGAAGGCTGAAGAGTGAGAGATGCCCACTGCCTCCAGATGTTGTCTGTGTCAGGGCTCCTTCCGATACTGGAGCTGGAAGGCCAGAGTGAGCAGAGGAGGGAGTCGGGGAAAATGGGAGGTCTGGGATTGGGATGCTCGCTTTCCTTCTCTCCTCCTCATCTGTGGGTCCTGGCTCAAGGAGGCTTCTGGGATTCAGCTGACCATGGAGAATTCTTTCCTGGTTCTCTACATTAAAAGTAAAAAGTCAGAGAGAGCACAAGCCTCTTTCTATCCCTTATACTGTATGCATCCTAGGGTAGATGTAGCACTCACACCCTTGACCTCGGCACCCTTGACCCCAGCATCGCACTGTGAAGCCACCACACACTCTAGATCCCGCTACCTCTGAAACAGCTCTATCACTGCAGAGGTTCTGGGGGCACCTCTAGCCTAAGCCTTTACAGTGTGCTTCTGTCCAGCTTTGGTGGGTGAGTGGGCAGGCAGAGGGCCCTCAGGAAAGGGAGGGCTCCTCAACAGCCGAAGGACGCATCCTGAATGGAGCTCTGTCTGAGCGGGCCAGGGGCCAGCAAGGGCTCATTTATTCCAGCAAGCTTCACCCTGGCAGCGGTAGAGTCAACAGAGTTTTAGTTTGTAGGAATGTGTTGAGAAACCCGGAGATATGTCTGTAAATATGAATTCTCCATGTGCATGTGTGGACGCACAGATGAATCTGTGTGTACTTTCCTCCCTGTGACTGGCCCCGTCAATGAGCACACTGAATAAACAGCCACCAGCCTGTCACAATAGAATTTTCTGTTTATTTCATGTGGGGTGACATTGTAACCATGCTGCAGATCCTTTAGTTATATACATTAGGTAACACCCAAAATACAGCAAATGTTGCATTTCATGATTTGGGTCTATGATTACTGTGGTGAAGGGGAAAATCGTGGCTGGCCGACTACGTTCTCCCAGCATCAGATTTCCCCAAGGTCATTATAAACCCAGGGCCTGGTCCTCCACTGCTGAGGTCAACTAGATGTACCAATTGCCAATAGTGTGACACAGATTCTTCACAGCAGGAAGCAAGCGACAAATGACATCTACCCCAGGAAATTCTTTGACAAGGAAAGAAGGTCAGAAAAAAAAGAGATGCTCTGCCTCAACAAATACTAATATTTTGCTATAGCAACTGTCTCCGTATCGGAGGACACCAGCCAAGTGACCAGGAACATTTACACTGGGGTATTTTTGACCCTGGCCCTTGGAAACAAGTGAGAATGCTCATTTTAGAATTTATTTTCCCCTTAGATTGTAAGCCCTGCCCTCCCTACTCTGCCCCTGAGGGAAGAGGACGAACAAAAGCCCCCAGAAAAGGCAGAAGACTCGGTGATTTCCATGTCCTGCACTGATGCAAATGGCTTATCCACTTTCTTTCACAGTGAAATTCGAGAGACAGGAAACTCCCACCCAGGAATCCACATAGTCAGGCGGGGCAGGAAGGGAAGGAACACCAAGAAAGCACTAAGCTCAAGGGCTGGTCCTGAGGCTGAGCAGGGTAGCCAACAGCTTTCCCTTGCGTCCATTGGGGCCTTGCGCTGAGCTACAGGCCCAGCACCTCCCTCTACCTACTTTTGTGGTAGAGGCAAAAATGTGAGAGAGATAGAGAAAGGAAACCCCGAAAAAGAACTCTAACCACTGTGGGCCCCACACTAGTACAAGATACCAGCAGCTGGCCACAGGAATAATTTAAACCCTTTGGTGTGCTAAAGGCAACTGTCTTAGTTTTCTCATTGTGCAAGCAAAATACCTGACATGCAAAGTTGAAGGAGGCAGGCTTACGTAGCTCACGGCTTACAGAGGCTTCAGCTCGCAGCCCGGTGGCCCAAGGCAGTGCTGCACATGGCAGAGTGGCAGGGCAGGGCAGAAAGAGTTCATGGCAGGCAGAAGGCAGCAAAGCACTGAGGAAGCAAAGAAGCCGCGAGTGGCAAACTTTGGCGACAGCAGCCCTCTTTCTGTCCCTTATTTTCTGTTCAGGCTTCCTGTCCTTAAGGTGGGCAGCACATACGCCCGAGGGGTGGCCACCTTAATCCTAGCAGCCTCCCACCATGAGCCAACCCCAGCACCACATTCTTAATCTCAGCAGCACACACTCTAGATCCATCCAGAAGGCACCACCTTTGACTGCGTGAGGCTTTGGAGTAACATCTAGGAACAGGCTATAACAGTAACTATATCAACGATGTAACCCAGGGCTGGGCAGATAGCTCAATGGAATAAGTGTTTGCTTGGCAAGGGCAAGGTCCTGAGTTCAATCCCTGGTACCTCAAAAAAAAAAAAAAAAGAAAAATTAAATAAACAAACAAACAAATAACATAACCCAAACCTAGCTCAACTACTAAACAGATTGAACTTCTGACATAATATTTCCACAAAGAAAAACTTCCACTCTATGACAAAACACTATAGATATCAGTCTCTATTGTGTTTTTACCACAGTATTCATAATTCAGTAAAAACTTATGAACAACACACATACAGGAAAGAAGAAAAGATAACTCATCATCAAAAGACAAAACAATCAATAGGATAAGACCCATGAATGGCTCAAATGTTGAAATGCCCCGGCAGTGAACTTTGAGGTAAGTATGGGCACTCCAGTAAGGAGTCTACTGGGACAGACGGGTGAGACCCATAAACAGAGAATGCCAGTGGGCAGGAGACTCTCACAGGACTGAGGTGGTGTCACTGCTCACAGCCACAGGAGCACAGAGGATAAGAGACTACTCAGAGCCCATGTCCAGTTCTGCCTCTGAGAGGCCTACAAGGTCTGCTTATGCCCGAGACCCCTCAGGATCAGATGGCCTCAGAGAAAAACACTCCAATATGTGGCTTTTTATTGATAGAGCCAAGAAGCCAGGACTAAGGACAAAAGAAGACTGTGTGCATGCGGGGATTCATGCACAGGGCAGGGGAAGGACAGGGTGGTCTGGAGTGGCTCGAATTTCCCTAACCTGAGCAAGCCGTCAGGGAGGGAGAGCTGAGCAACTGGGGCAGCCCTGTCTGAGGCTCATCTGTGTTGGGTCCTGCTCAGCGGCTGCCCTCTTGGGTCTGAGCTACTCTTTACCCATGCATTCCAGGAAGCCTGGGCCTTGGCTGCAGGGGCCCCTTTGCTTCAGCGATCCTCTCAGTCATTCTTCCAGTCAGAGTTTCCCTACAAATTGGAAACACTAGAATGTATCACAATGAGTTCCTTTAGCCCAGTAGAAGAACAGATACATGAAATTACCTAAAATGAAATGCAAAGAGAAAAGAGTGGAAGAAATATAATGCAGCTGGGCCTGGTGGTGCATGCCTGTAATCCCAGCACTTGGGAGGCTGAGGCAGGAGGATTAGTGCGAGTTCTAGACCAGCCTGGGCTACAGAAGTGAGCTCAAGGCCAGCCTGAACTGCATAGTGAGACCCTGTCTCAAAAAAAAAAAAAAAAAAAAAAAAAAAAA